>OY294050.1:29776652-29841242 GCA_958510825.1 Brachypterus glaber
GGCCTAATTTTAAACGCGCACAAAAGTTTAGCAAAAGCCCAGGAGCTTACAGTCTATAAATCTATCAAAATATCATTAAAAAATTTACCAAATTTTTCAATTCATTTATTAATTCTGATACCACAGTAAAAGCTACTCTCTAGCGTTTAGGATTAAATTGGCGGCAATGTCCACTGTGGCATTGATTAAGCTGTCCCCTATCGACAGCGTGCAATAGGTTCTTGAAACCAATAACTGCTTCCTTTTTTGGAGTGTCGATAGGTTTATCCAGTCTCTGCTTTTAGCAGTAGATGTCGCTAGCTGTTTTTACTATTCCTTACAACAGTTTTTGAACTTTATATAGAGATATATGAAAAGGATTTTATTTTCGTAGTTGTCCTTACAACTATGTGGCTCTGAAGAGTAAAAAAGCACGAAAACGATCAGTCACGGTTTGGACGACTGTGTTAATCAAAACAAAAGTAGTTTTAGGGAATAGTAAATCATTACAAATATTTTTTTACATTTTTAAAAATGTACCAAATTTTTCAGTTCATTCATTAAAAGATATTTAGTTTAATAATTTTTTACATTTGTTTTAAAATAATAAAACAAATAATTTAAAATGTAATTAATAAAAGTAAAATCACAGGAGTTTTTTGCATATTTTAACTTTTTGTTTTCGACCCCTGATTTTTTTTTGCATAAATTGTTTAAAGACACGATAAGAAGTAATTTAGGCAAATATATAAACAAAAATCGTTGGGGCCGATCGTTTTTTTTTTTACTTTTTTCCTAATTTATTATAATATGTATATACATATTATTACGTATACGTATACTTGATCTTCAATATATATTTTAGATTAAATAATCTCCAACGCCAAAGCGATTTTTTTTTCTAGCGCGTTATTACTTATTATGGTGTGTTTAAACAATTTCTGAAAAAAAATCAGGGGTCGGAAATAAAAAGTTAAAATTTGAAAACAAAAATAACTGTGAAAATATATTAAGGAATGCCAAAACTGTTGTGATTTTTTTTTTTTTATTTATTTATTTATTTTTTTCTTTAATAAAATATTACATATCTTAAATATATTATAAATTAATTTTCACACTAGGCTTCGCCTGTATTGTGAAATAAACATATTAACTTTATTTTTATAATAATCAAAATCATGAACATATATATAAAAAAAAAATCAGATGAAGTATATTATAATAAAGAGAGAGAAATAGTAACAGAGAGAGAGAGAGAGAGAGAGAGAGAGATAGAGAGAGATATAAAGAAAGAGAGAGAGAGAGAGAGAGAGAGAGAGAGAGAGAGAGAGAGAGAGAGATAAGATAAGATAAGATTAAAAATATGTACAAAGTTAATAAACCGAACATTATTAAAACAATCTTTTAATATTATTACTGTTTTCTTTTACATATATTCTTAATTCCCGCTTTAACCTAATTTGATTAGTATTATTCTTAATACGAACAGGAAGTGGATTGTAGAGTTTTGGTCCCAAATAAAAAATAAATCTCTGTAAAAATGACTTTTTATACAGCGGTACGTTTATGTGTTCATTACTTGCTGAACGTGTTGTAATGTTTCCTGTTTGCCTGTTACTTATATTATTACAAGTCCAAGTTATAGCTTTATAGGCATAAAGTTCCCTTATATCAAATAGTCCTGTTTCTTGATATAAACGTTCAGTGGAGTGCCTGCGATCTTTTTGTAAAAGTATTTTGAGTATTGTATTCTGTGCAACCTGAAGAGCTTCCAGAGTATTGTGGTACAAACCACCCCATACAGTAATACAATATTGTAGAATTGACTGAGCAAAGGCGTAATATACGGTGATACAATTTTTTTCGCTTAAGAAGCATCTTAATTCCAGGAAGACATATATCAACTTTCTGAGCCTTTTAACTAAAGCCTCTGTGTGTTCTTTCCATTTCAAGTGTTGATCAATTATAACACCCAGGTATTTTATAAAAGAGCTTCTTTCAATGTAAGTACTGCGATCAGGCAAGTATATTTTATCTGTTACTGGTTGATCAACACCTGTAATGGAAAATGTTATAAATTTAGTTTTTGAAGTATTCAGGCTCAGAGAGTTGATGCTTAGCCAATCGATAATTTCCTTTAAAACTTTAGAAGCTTGTTCATATACACTGCTCCAAGACTCACCCGCAAGAATAACGGCTGTGTCATCAGCATATGATAGAATTTTGCAGTTTTTAATAGTACTAAGCAAATTATTTATGTAAATTAGAAACAACAATGGTCCTAAAACGGTTCCTTGTGGAATGCCTGTACTAACTTGTTCTGGGTTGCTTAAAACATCATTTACTTTGACACGCTGTATTCTATTGGTAAGGTAGTCCCGGAGCAGTACGTATGCCGTTCCTTTTATACCAATAAGGTTAAGTTTTTTTAGTAAAATTTTGTGATCAACCGTATCGAACGCCTTTGCTAAATCTAAGAAGATTGCGAGGCATTTTTTATTGTTTTGTATACTTGTCACTACAGAATTAGTAAATTTAATAACAGCGTCTTCAGTGCTAATGTTTTCTCTAAAACCGAATTGATTAGCGTTTAGGATATTATTTTCTTTTAAATATCCATTTAGTCTCTTTTTTAAAGAATATTCAAATATTTTTCCAAAATTATTTATCACTGAAATGGGCCTATAATTTGTGGGGTTTGTTTTCTCACCTGATTTGTATATGGGCGTTATCACTGATTCCTTCCACTGAGAAGGTATTTTGCCCGTCAAAAATGATAAATTAATTATATGTTCCAAAGGTTGCACAAAATACAAATGAAAGGTTTTAATTAGGGAAGCAGGGATCCCATCCGGACCTGGAGCGGATTGATTTTTTAATTTAGAAATGAATAAAATAATTTCGTTTTGATTTACAGGGTCTAATAGGAAAGTAGCGTTTACTTTGTCGTCAGCCGGTGTCGAAGTTCCATCCCTGTGTATTTTTTCAGCCATTTTTCTACCAATATTGACAAAAAATTTATTTATAAAATTTGCTTTTTCTTTTTTGTCATTTATGTTTTTACCTTTTTCATCAATTAAATTACTAAAATTGCAACTTTTTTTTGTTTTTTTATTGCATGCCTCGTTAATTGTGTTCCAAATTTTTTTCGTATTATTTTTTGCTTGATCTATTTTATTTTTAAAATAATTATCTTTTGTTGTTCTTATTAATGATCTTAATAGATTTCTAAATTGGGTATAAGAAAACTTATTTTCGTTGGAGGGATTACGAATAACTTTTTTTTTTAAATTATCTCTTTTTTGTATTGATACAAGAATTCCATTTGTTATCCATGGTTTGAGTTTACGAAGCTTGCTGCTTATTTTTATTGTTTTTGTAGAATGTTCTATATAACTCTTAACTTTATTTATAAAAAGGGTGTAGGACGCTTCGACACTGTCTGACGACAAAACATCGGCCCAGCTTTCTTTTTTAAGACGATCTTCTAATAATGTGTGGTCTAATTTACTTTTTGTGTAATTCTTATTTTGATTTGTGTCATTTTTACATTGATTTAATTTTATTGATAGAAATGGAGTGTAGTGATCAGTTAAATCCGTATGAAAGACATAACCTTCAATTTTTAATTTATTTTTAATTGACAAATTATTTATTTTTACAAAAAAATGGTCAATAATTGAGACGCTTTCCTTTACCCTAGTTGGTTTATTTATATAGGATAAGAAGCCCGCTTGCGAAAATGTATATATATAGTCACTTACATGGCTATCAAGTTGATCTAAGAGATTAAAATTAATATCGCCTAAGAAAATTTCCATGTTTTCAAGAATTGAATTTTGTAAGTAATTATTAAGATCAGTAACAAATAATTTTTTATCTGAACCGTAAGAACGATAAGTTGCTGTCAGTCCTATTTTTAAATTTAAACTATTAGAATTAATTAAAACCCTTAAAAAATTTGTTTCTGTTTGCGGAACAATATGAATATCAGCATTTAGACTATCCCTCGTATAAATTACAAAACCATAGTTGTTATGATTAATTTAATATATTTAAAAAATATTTGAAAAATGTAATAAATGTATAATTTTAAAATTTATTCTATATAATATTAATTTTTTTATGAAGCCTTCACAAATTATACTTTTTACGTTTTAAATTTTTAAATTTTGTAGCACAGTTGGGAATTTTTTCAGAGGTGCAGCATTTTTAGTCATTAAAATGTTTCGCCAGGGGTTAAGCTTCTTTTTTAAGTTGGGAAATATTGCAATGTTAAGTTGGGTAATATTCCTAGAATTCCTTGAGGTCAAAAATGGAACTTTTATTTTCTAGTGCTCTCAAACTTTCACTAACTTTTTAACATATCATTTATTTTCTAATATTAAAAAATAAATAAATTTTAAACTATAGACCAGGGTCTCTCTATATTAAAAATATAGTTAATTAGGAATCCTAATTTAGGGTATTGTAAATATGGACAAATCTTAAATAAATACCTACAATTTCCATACTTTAATCTATAGGAAAAATCCATATTTTTTTAGCATTACTAGCAAACATTATAAAAATTTACACATAATAGAAAAGTCTTAAATTAGTAGTTTTCGTAACGAGTAAGCGACTTTAGTCCTTAGTGCACGAGAATAAAGTTTTTTTGACGTCCCGAAGCGAAGTCAAAAAACCATTCGAGTGCACTAAGGGCTTGTCGCAAACGAGTTGCGAACAACATTTTTCGTTCGATCTACAGTCTAGACTCTTTAAAATGTTTATTTTAAAGAATTACCTGTATTTAATTTTGACATTTCAAAATTTTATAAACGTCAAATGACTTTTGTTAAAATGAAAGCTATGTGTAATCGTTTGGATAAATGAGTGTGCATAGTTGTCATTTAATTCAAATATGCACTATGTACTCGTGCGATAGAAACATATCGTAACGAGAATATATAGTGAACATGCATTTTTCTTTAGTGTACACTAGGTCGTATGAAAAGTTTATAATTTGTTTATACAGATCTTTTTTGTTTATCATTCTGGGCACAAATTGAAAAATTCTAGAGTTCAAGCAAATATAAAAATATTGCTATTCCACTACACATTTTTACTTTTATATTTATTTTGATACTATTAAAGAAGTAGGATTGAATTATTTCCTTAAAAAGAGTATGGAAAGTACATCTCTATATTAGACTTTTAAGTCAATATTTTTATACAATTTTCTTATACTCAGACTAGCTGTTTGTAAACGCTATAGTTATTCTTGTAGGATCCAAAAATAATGACCAATATTACTAGTTTTTACTTTTTTTATCTAAACAAACTTGTATTAAGAGAGAACCTCTACACTAAAAAGAAATATAATAAATTGGTCTGATGGGCTGTATGTTAAATAAATTTTAGGCCACTAAAATGTGTTTTTAAATGTGATTTACTTATTTAATAATCTAATTAAATAAACAAGATAAAAAATATTGTATTTTATATAGATATATATACCGGGTGTCACAAATCCAATGTACACCCCCCTTAACTTCTGTATTTTTATAGATAAAATTTTGAAATTTAGTACCGACAATGTACTTAAGGAACCTTAACTTTTGACATATAAAGCAAAAAATTTCTACTTCCGGTTTTACCGGAAGTTCTCATAACTTTCACATTTTAAGTACGACATCTAAATACGTTACATTTTTGGAATATGTACATTTTTCTGAAAATATTGATATCACATAAAAGACATTTAAAATGTCAAATCTTATTTTAATTTTGTTTTAACTTTTTTAACTAGGTGCACCATGACATCTTTAATAAACTCTAATGGACACCAGAAATGCCAAAAAAAAATAATTTTCTCTTAACTTGTATAATTCTTTAAATTAGGAGGTTTTAAGCGATTCTTGAATTTGGCACTTATGTATGGTACCATGGTACTATTTAAAAGTGCAAAAAATATGAAAACAATCCATGTGTTAACTTTTTATACAAGTGGAATATTTACTTTTTTTTCGTTTTGACTACAATTTTAATTTATATTTAAAAATTAAAATTGGAAATATTCGAATGTTATTTTAAATGTTAAACTTTGAGGTTCCTTAAGTACATTGTAGGTACCAAATTTCAAAATTTTATCTGTACAGATACATAAGTTAAGGGGGGTGTACATTGGATCTGTGACACCCGGTATATATTTAAACTGTTGTAGAGTTATTCATATATTTAACAAGTTTTTCTAAAAAAATTATTTAACTATGTAACAATATTATTGCCATACGTTTGATATTTTACTATTAAACATATTCGTAAATATAATTTACTTCAATTATTTTATAATTGTTGTCTTTTTGTTAATTTGATTTTTTTATTTATTTTTTTTGTAGGCTACTGCAGTTTGGAAAAAAATATTAAATATATTTATAATTGTTTGTATTTGAACTTGATGTAATATTTAGAAAAAGATATGAATTTTCGATGATTATCCTGAAATTATACGTATAGTCAAATTAAAGTCGCAAGCGAGTTGAAAAACTTACACTGGGATATTTCAAGAACGCTTTAAGCCAGAGACCTAAAATTTGGAACAAAGATTTTCTAAGCAGTAGAGAAAATTTGTTTCAAATTTCAAGTCTCTATGTCAAAACGTTCTTGAAATATCGTAGTGTAAAGTTGTTTTGCAACTTGCTTACGACTTTAATTTGACTATATTTATGCATTTAACCATGTGTGAGGGACTTGACTCAAAAATGCATATTTATTAGTCTAAATATGGTAGAAATAATATGTATTTTACATGAATCGTGAACTATTCACAAAAAAATAATCTTTGGTTATTGTATTATTTTATTTTTCTATTTTATTCGTTTTTTTTTTTTGTGAAATAGATCATAAAATTAGGGTCACTCGATCGGTTGTTGCTTTGTCTACTTTGTGTGTTAGCATCTGCGGATTTAGGGGAGGGGCCATGGGGGCCATGCCCCCCTCCAGCGAGATATATTAGCATAGAAATACCTTCAAAATTATATTTTTGGTGAAAGCGCAATTTTTTTCTTATGGATGGCCCCCTCCCCTAAAATGAAATAAATCCGCCCCTGTGTGTTAGTGTGTTTTGGTGGTTGGTTGGTTTGGGGGTTTCAGGCGAAAACTACCAGAAACCCAAACGGCTAACCACCAAAACAATAGACAAAGTAAAAGCTGATCGAGTGACCCTACATAAAATATCATTTTAAAGAATTGTTTTTGTAAATATTTCAAGATTCCAAATTCAATCAGTGTGAACTAATAATAATAATAATAATAATAAACGTTTATTGTATAAAAGATTACAAATCTTGTTACAAGAAGTTTGAATATATAAAAAAAAATACAAGAGAAGAGAAAAAAAAATACACTAAATACTAAACCCTAACTATTTAAGTAATTTGATGGATATTCATAGATAATTTAATAAAAAGAAAAAGCAGAAACTTTAATACAAAAAAAAAGTTAATTATAAGAAGAAACGATAATACCAATATTTAAAGGTTAAAGACAAAAAGCATTATTCGTTAGTTATAAAGGAACGGAGCTTTAATAAGTTTCCGATAAAACTGTGCAGCATTTTTATTTTAGTTACATTAAGAAAGTTAAGTGCAAAGACTAGACCGTCTAGGTTAATAAGGCTATCAATGTAAGGTGCACGCAACGGTTTGTACATGGGGCATTTAAAGAAAATATGATCTAAAGTCTCAAACTCGTTTAAGTTGCAAATAGTACATACTTCTTTAGGGTTGATTTTGTAAAAGCTGCCATTGAATGAGAAGGAGGTAGAAAAGCTTGTAGCCATACGTAATTGCATTATTATACGAATGATAGAGATATTATCTCGACAGTATAAATAATTTTGAGGTTCCAGATTAATTCTAAACTTTTGATAAATAGTTGAATTTTTGGAAAAAAATAATGAATTTATGTCATCTCTATGTAGAAATTCGCGAAATTTGTTAAGTAAAATTGGTCTATTGTATTTTATTTTTCTTACTGTTAAATTAGTCAAAAAGTTAGATTCATCAATTTTTTCCAGCATACATTGAAACTGTGCCAACCAGTTATATTTTGTATTACCATTGTTTAAGTTTTGTAAGCGGTTAAAACAAAGCTTGGGGTATCTATGAGCGGGCATTCTAATAAGCTTTTCAATCCAATTAAGGCACATTTTAAAAATCAAGAAAGAAACTTTAACGGACCCAGTTTCGAGTCGTATCATATAATCCGGGGTGTTGCGGGGGAGTAAAAATAATCTTTTAAAAAAGGCCAACTGAACACGCTCAATTTCATTAAAGAAACGTAACGCCCAAACTGGAGAACTATAAAGCAAAGTAGATAGGACTATAGATTCATAAAGTTTAATTCGGGATTGCCAGCTGTTGATTTTTGAGTTTGACAAAAGGGACATAACGGTACCGATTGATTTTTTTGTTTTATTGCATGCTTCTTTGGTCATTTCAGCGAATAGCCCTGACTGAGAGAATGTAACACCCAGGTAAACGTACTTGTTTACTACTTCAATATTGTCGCCGTCATATTTAAAGTTTAAGTCACGTGAATACCTAAAGCCACCCTTGGTAAAACAGATTATTTTCGTTTTTTTAATGTTAATTTTAAGGCCATTTTCATTTGCATACTGAGAGAGAATTTTGAGTTTACGTGAAATATCAATGGGCGATTCCCCAAAAATGACCAAATCATCAGCGTATAAAAGCATAAGTATGTCCACAAGACCATCCACATTAACACCCAAGGCTCCATTTTCCCTAAAATATTTTTCTATGTCAGAAATAAACAATGCAAAAAGAATGGGGCTTAATGGTTCACCCTGTAGAACTCCCTCAGAAATGTTGTAGGGTTTTGAATAGCCTTCAGCAGTTTTTATTTGTGCAATTGCTTTGTCATACAACATTTTGAGGATCCTGATTATTTTCGAACTTACTCCAAGAGAGTGTAATTTTTTCCATAACAGATGGTGGTTAATACAGTCAAACGCACGTTTGAAATCTACAAAAATCGCATAAAGTTTTCTACCTTTCAACCGTAGACAGATATTAATGAGGGAATTAAGAGTAAATAGATTATCCAAGCAACCCCGGTTTTGTCTAAAGCCTGCCTGACATTCCGGTATAACATTAAATGTATCGGACCACTCTGTAAGCCTTTGTAAAATTATTTGAGAGAATATTTTTTCCATACAGTTTAGTAGAGCTATACCGCGGTAATTAGCAGGATCCTCAACTGGACCTTTTTTGTGAAGCATAAGAAGTGAAATTTCCGACCAAGTATGGGGAATGATTTCTTTGTCAAATATATTGTTATATAAATTCAGTAGGTAGCATAACCAGTTTTCTGGTAGATACTTAAAAAACTCAAATGGAATATTGTCCTTACCTGGACTTTTACCATTTTTGCATTTATTAAGACTGGACTTTAGTTCATTTAAAGTTATACGCGAAGTTAGTAATGACGAACCGGCGTCAGAATATAAAAATTGTGACTCGTTATGCACAGTGTAAATTGAGTCATAAAAGGACTCCCAGTCAAGCAAGGATAAACTAGCAGGTTTATTATTTGAGCGTAAATTTTTAATTAATTTCCAAAATTCTGATTGATTTTTAGTTGCACTAAGCCTGAGAGTTAAGTTAATTGTATCAATCAGTGTGAACTATTGTAGAATAATAAATATATATTGTACAAAAATGAAACTGTATAGAAAAATATAAAGAGAACATTACGTTATTTTTAATCTTACGTTATCGTTGTGTCAAAAATGCAATAAATGTAATAATTGTTAATTATTTGTATTATTTTACCAGTTTAATAAATTAAAAGGTTAAAACAGCTGATGCACACAAAAAAAAATAATATTAATTCAAAAAAAAAATATTTTGAGTCCAAATATATTTTGGCGATATTTTGTTTTATTAAGCCTTTGAAGCACGCTTTTTTCTAATGACTGCATTTCTATAAAAATAGTTGTATTATAAGTTTTTGGGATCGCTGATCACGAATCTGTTATCAGATTTTCAAAATTCAAAATGGCGGATTCAATATGGCTAACCGAATTCGTAAAATTAACTCTGATTGCAATGGAAATAAAATATGAATTTTTGGGGTCGCTGATTACGAATCTGTTATCAGATTTTAAAAGTTCAAGATGGCGGATCCAATATGGCTGACCGAATTCGTAAAATTAACTCTGTAATAGAAAATGGTATATGTGGGGTTTTTTCACAAAAATTACCCCCCTAAGGGGGTGGATTTAGAAAAATTTTATTTCAAGATTCAGTTTTATCAACATTAAAAACCCCTATGTGCAAATTTTCACTAAAATATTGAAAACATTTTAAAATACAGGGTAATCAATAACTGGCATGCCAAAATTTAAGATGATTCTGCATCTAAAAATATAGAAAAAAGCCATAAGGGAGCTACGGCCCTTTAAAATTATAATAAAAATAAGGTTTTTAATTAATAACTCTGGTACCCTTTAGGCTAGAGCGACGAGCTTTTGCATGTATACTAGTATTAATAAGGGCAAGAAGTTTATGTTAATTATTTTTTTTAATTTATTCAGAGGCGTGCCTAGACGGACAAAATATGTGAGGCTTAATACATTTTTGCCCCAATTTTTTTATGTGTAGTTTTTTTGGAATTTGGAACGTTCAAGTATTACGTAACACAAATTTTGATCTTTTTGGAAAAAAAACTTTTAACTCCACCCTGAGGGGCAGGGGGTAGTTTTCTTGAAAATTTATATATTGGGGTTTGGACTTTTTCATCCCCTGGGGGTGGGGGATAGTTTTTGTGAAAATTGGTGTACTGGGGTTTTTAAGGTTGCTGAAAGAGAATCTGATAATAAAAAAGTTCTAACTCCACCCCCTAAGAGGCGGGGGGTAGTTTTCGTGAAAATTGGTATATTTTTAAGGTTGCTAAAAGTAAATAATAATAAAAAATCCATTTTACGCGCGGAGGTGTAAAATGGGAAAGCTCTTTTACTGGGCAGTGTATTCAGTCTACGCTTAAACGCAAGACTTTTTACCTCTTATGAAAGGGAAAAGTAAACTTTAAGTAGGTATCGAACAAGTTGTTTATTCAATGAAACTATAATTACCGACAATAATGAATTTAAAATTCAAAATACCCTTGAAAAGAAAAAGTATAGTGTAATATCCCGGCGCATGCGCATCGGATCGTGCGCATCCAAGCGCCGTCTTGACGGACATATATCCGTTAGTCAGTATTCTAGTCACGTAGTGTCAAGTTGATATATATATGTATATTTGTATGTTTGTGTGTGGCCACCGTTAGTTATAATAAATGTATTAAAGATACATGTTGAAGTTTCCTATACTAATCCATATTCTACTACCACTAACCACCAGTTATTACATGGCGACAGGATTAATTTGAAGCTACGCAGCAAGAAAAACGTAAGTCTTAAAATTTTTTCAATATGGCTTCCGGCGGCATTTCCCTTCAATTTGAAGAATTCAACCCAACAAATCAAGATTTTGTAATATATAGTGAACGTCTTCAACACTTTTTTAAAGCAAACAATATAAAAGGAGAATTACAAGTTCCCACATTATTAAGTTTAGTAGGAACAGCCACTTACAAACTCCTAAGAGATCTATGTTTCCCGGAAAAGCCCGCGGATAAGACATTTTTAGAATTAAATGAAATTTTAAGTCAACATTTTTGTAATAAAACCAGTGTTTGGAAACAGCGTCGTAAATTTATGGATCTGGTTCAGTTGGAAAACGAGACAGTTACCGAATTTTATACGAAATTAT
Source organism: Brachypterus glaber (assembly GCA_958510825.1). Taxonomy (NCBI): domain Eukaryota; kingdom Metazoa; phylum Arthropoda; class Insecta; order Coleoptera; family Kateretidae; genus Brachypterus; species Brachypterus glaber. The sequence continues at coordinate 29,788,454 of OY294050.1, forward strand.
TACACGCAGCAAGCGAGTGTAAATTTGACAATCATTTATCGTATATTTTAAAACTGAGATTTTTAACTGGGCTAAAGAAAGATAGGGCGTATGAAAGACTTACGGAAGAGGGCGAAAATAGTAGTTTAAAGGATTTATTAGAAATAGCTAGGAAACATGAACAAAAAGGTAATGACGAAGCAGAAGACATCAACTTTGTACGCAGACGCAACGGCACAGATGTGCGCAAATTTCAAAGCAGAAAGTTCAAAAACAGAGATGGAAGATCGAGAAGTCGGTCGAGACGACCAATCCAGAGCCAGCGAGATGAAAACCGAGCAACGGAGAGCCGGCAACATGGCCAACGTGGCAGTACCACCACCATGACGTTGAGTAACTCTTGTTGTTGTTGCGGGAGAAGTCATCAGGGCGTTTGCAAATATAGGTTTGCAAAATGTAATGGATGTGGACAGAAAGGACATCTAAGACGAGTATGCAGGAAGAAAAATGTTAATTTCGTAGATGAAGAAAATTCAGGAAGAAGCGAGAATGAAACTGACTTGTGGTATGTCGATTGTGATGTTTTTAATGTAAACAAAGACCAGGTATGCAAAAACGATAATTTTAAAATTGATGTAAATATTTTGAATAAAGATTTTAATATGTTATGTGATACAGGGAGTTCTATATCTGCTTTACCCTTAGAAATTTATAAAAACAATTTCAAAAATTTTAAATTAAAATTTGATGATGTTACTTTTCGTACTTATAATAATGCTTATTTTAAACCAAATGGTTATTTTTCAGTTAATGTAAACTTTATGAATAAAAATAAAAATATCAAATTTTATGTTATAGATGGAGCCAGCGGTTGCATCTTGGGAAGGAATTTCTTGGAGTCTTTCGGGGTAAATCTGCAGATGGTGAACCAAATTTCGACACAGTCTAGGATAGAACGGATTATAGAAAATTTTCCCGAGGTTTTCACAGATAAACTAGGAAAATTTAAATTAGGGCAAATCGATTTACATCTAAAGAAAGATGCGGTACCGGTGTTTCTTAAAAGTCGCAACGTTCCTTTGGCATATAAGAAGAAATTGGATGATGAATTAACACGTCTAGAAAAGGAAGGTATTATTGAAAAAACAGACACTTCGGACTGGGCCAGCCCTTTGGTAGTGGTTTTGAAAGAAAATCAATCTTTAAGGGTATGTACTGACTATAAATCTACTGTAAATAAACACCTAGCTGATATGCAATATCCGTTACCACGTCCGGAAGAAATTTTATTTAAATTAAGGGGAGGAAAAAGATTTACTATTTTGGATATGTCACAAGCATATTTACAATTTGAGGTAACTCCTGAAGCTAGTAAAATTTTAACTTGGGCGACACCGAAGGGGCTATTTTTTTGTAAAAGATTACCATTTGGGGTAAAAATAGCCAGTTTTGCATTTCAGAAGAAAATAGAGGGTTTACTTTCAGATTTAGATATGGTTGTTAATTTTCTAGATGATATCATCATAACGGGAAAAGATGAAATAGAGCACGAGAGTAATTTAAGAAAGGTTTTGGAAAAATTTTCAGCAGCTGGATTAACTTTAAATGTCCAAAAATGCAGGTTTATGCAGGCAGATTTAGAGGTGCTAGGACATAGATTAACAGAAGAAGGTGTAAAAAGGTCAGAAAAAAAGGTAGAAGCAATTTTGAAAGCGGAAAAACCAACAAATATTACCGAGGTAAGATCTTTATTAGGGATGATTAATTATTATTCAAACTCTATTCCGAGAGCCTCAGAACTTTTAAAACCAATTTATAATCTTTTAAAAAAAGAAAATGATAATAAAATCTCTTGGAATAAAGATTGTGAGGATGCATTTTTTAAAGTAAAGAAAATTCTAACTTCAGACAGCATTTTAGTTCATTTTAACCCAGACTTACCGGTTTACCTTTATTCCGATGCTAGTTTAAAAGGTATAAGTGGCATATTGGTTCACAAGATGCCTAACGGTCAAGAAAGACCTATTTCCTTTTGTAGTAGAACACTTTCGAAATCAGAAGAAAATTGGCCTCCAGTTCATTTAGAAGGTTTAGCAATTTACTATTCACTTAATAAATTTTATCAATTTTTGCATGGATTAAAATTTTTTATTAAAACTGATGCAAAAACTCTAGTTTCCCTATTTAAACATGATAGAAAAATGCCAGCTATGTATATAAACCGTTTACAGCGTTGGAATGTTTTTTTGAGTAATTTTAATTACGAAATAAGTCATGTTTCGGGTTCACAAAATTTAATTGCAGATTATCTTTCTAGAAAACCTATTAAAAAGTCAATTAAAAACGATAAAGGTGATTATTTAATGTTTACTGAAAAATGTGACGATTGGCCTTTAAATAACGAAGCAATGATAGAAGCAACCAAAAATGACAGAGAGCTAAGTGAGGTTATGAATTACGTCAAAACAAACAGATGGCCAGATAAGGTTAGAGAAGAATTAAAGAGTTATAAGGCAAGAAAAGATGAACTAACGATGGAAAAAGGCATATTATTATGGGGATACCGAGTAATAGTCCCGAAGAAGCTAAGAAAACAAGTATTGGAAGAATTACATGGACAGAACCATTTTGGGTGTAATAAAACAAAATACTTAGCGAGAGCGTATGTCTACTGGCCAAATATTGACGAATCTATAGAGAAAGAGTGCAAAAATTGTATATTTTGCCTAGAAAACAGTCACATGCCACCGAAAAACAAGTTAACTCCGTGGAAGTTAGAAACTAGACCATGGGCTAGATTGAATGCAGATTACTGTCAACTGGAAGGTAAAGATTATTTGGTGATGACAGACGCGTACACCAAATGGCCTGAAATAATACCTATGAGAGGTCTGACATCAATAGAACTGGAAGAAAAACTGAAGGAAATCTATGCAAGGTGGGGATTACCCAAGGAAATCATTTTCGATAACTCCACAACTTTCAAAGCAAGTAATATCCAAGAATTTCTGAGAAGAAATGGTGTTAAGGTATCATATTCACCACCTTATCATCAAGCCAGTAATGGAGGTAGTGAGAAAAGTGTCCAGACTTTTAAACGCAATATGAAAGCAAGATTGAGTGACCCAAGAAACAAAGGAAAAACAACAAACATGATTTTATCAGAATACCTGTTCTCGTACAGAATAACACCACATTGCAGTACAAAAAAGTCACCGAGTGAACTAATGTTGGACAGAAAACTACGAACAAGGTTGGATATGCTAAGAGAAAACCCAGAAAGTGAAAGAAAAGACGGAAAAGTTACGTCAAACTTGAGAAAAGAACAAGAAAGACAAAAGAAGTACCACAGAGGGGGAAATAGAAGTCTAGAAGTGGGAGAAAAAGTAATGGTAAGGGAATATAAAATAAACCAAACAAAAAAATGGGTAAAAGCCACAGTAACAGAGAAATTAGGAAATAGTGTATACAACTGTAGACTGGAAAATGGAAATATTTACAAAAGACATATAGACCAGATCATAAGAAGAGGTGAAAACCAAAATTTGACAGAAGGAGAAGTGAAACCTAAAATTTTTGAAGAAAATAAAGAAAACAACAGCATAACTAGGTATAAAACACTTTATATTTTTCCAGAACAATCTACTCCTGAAACTCCACCCCAAGACGACCCAGAAAACCACCAGGGGCCGGAACCCCCAGTGCCTACTGAAAATCACCAAGACACAGAAGGGCCTCCAACAGAACCATCCCGAAAGACCCCACTGGAGATTCCTACCCAGAATGCACTTAAGGCGAGCAAAAATATAACTGGGGTAAGCAATATAGCAAATAAAAATGACATAACTGTACCTGGCAGTTCAAAATTTGTAAATTTAAATGTAAAAAGTGACAATGTTTTAAATGAATGTAAAAATGACCAAATTTCTAAAAGAAATATTAATATAGAAAAAACAATTAGTCCAGTAACCTTTCATGGTAAAACTTTTACCAGGACAGGACGGGAAATAATTAAACCTAAAAGATTCAAAGATTTTGTTGATAATTGTATAGACTAATTATTTTTTCTATAAAGTTTATTGTTGAGATAAATTGACATTTTTATAAAATTTATTTTAAAGTTAACTATTTTATTTTATATAAAGTTCAGATATTTTTTTTATTTTCAAGATTTTTTTTAATTTTCAAGATTTTTAAAGAAAAACAAAAAAATTTTTTTTTCTCGTTTCTATGGAAAGAAAAACTAATTTGTATAACTTAATTTTACTGAAATAAAAACCAACTCACACTGAGTTACAAAAACAATTAATAAACTTGACTTTAAAATAAATAATATACCTATATTTTTTTTAAATAATTTTTTTTGATAGGAAAATAAAATACAAAATTTCATTAAATAATATTTATTTAAATATAACACACTAAAAATATCCTACCTGAAATAAACAATTTTATAACTCTAAGTTACAAAACTTAAAAACTAAATATTTAATTATTTTTTTATATAAATTACTAAAAACAAAAATAAAATTGTAAAAAGTTACGTAAGGTCACACAATACCTAGTGATGTTTTAAATTAAGCCATCACATCGGTGTAACATTACATAACAAAAGAAGGGGAGAGTAGGGATATAGGATACATATCAAATAAAACAAAAGGTAAATATTTAAATAATGTTTATTTGATCGAAAATATAAAAATGAAATTAGTTAACAATTGTTAGTACAATACTTACCTGTAAAATACCATACTTACTTGTTTGTTTACCATATTAGTAATGTTAGTGAAATGTTAATTTTTGAACTTACATTTAAGTTAAACATTTAAATAAAAGGGTATACAAACAATTAGTAGGGGGGTGTAATATCCCGGCGCATGCGCATCGGATCGTGCGCATCCAAGCGCCGTCTTGACGGACATATATCCGTTAGTCAGTATTCTAGTCACGTAGTGTCAAGTTGATATATATATGTATATTTGTATGTTTGTGTGTGGCCACCGTTAGTTATAATAAATGTATTAAAGATACATGTTGAAGTTTCCTATACTAATCCATATTCTACTACCACTAACCACCAGTTATTACATATAGCACACATGTTAGGCCAGGAGCTGGGTGAAAAATACTAGTTAAAAGTGGGAAAAATTAAAGATTTTGGCTGTTTCTGATAAAACTGTTAGACTTGGGAGGCAGGAAAAATGAGCAAAACGCTCATTCCCCATACCCCAAATATTTAAATTAGTAACAAAAAATTAGTTTTAATGCAATCATTCGCGTTCTGTTGGTCTCAAGACAAAAATCGTGGTATTCAAAAGCTTAAATTCTCTACAAAAACTATACTTGCGACGTTAATTATTGGGCACTAACCATAGGCGTAACTAGAGGGGGGGGGGGCGATAAATATAATAATATATATAAATATATAATATAAATTATCGCCAACATCTCGGTTTATTTGTAAACAAATAGTAGGTATATTCAGACCAAAACAATAACAATAACCAGTAACTGTTATTGTTGTCTCTGTTAGAACAAAGCTGTGCGAGTAAGACAGAGGAATGTATATGTTGGCTACGTTTTTCTCTGTTTTTACGAATGAAATGCCTATTCTAGAGAGAAGAGTTATTAGTTCGTTGGGCCCCTGGCACTAACTGACCTACATGACGTCATATTATGACGTCTTGCTGTGGTATCAGTGACGTGTATAAGTCACAGCCTAGGGACGTAACGTTACCTACGAAATATGACGTTAGAATAACGTGTTCAACATTATATGTATATCTCTCCGATTAATTCATGGTATGAAAGAAGAAAATAGAATTTTTCCCATAAAAAAATTAACCCACAAGGCTGGAGGCGAAGTGGGTTAATTTTAGAGAGGGCAATTTCCTATATATGATTTCTTGCCATTAGATACACCCTCCGCATATCTGCTCTTGTCCAGTGTTCCAGTTCCACAGGCAACGAAATTTTCTATTAGAAAATCCATACTAATCCAATGATGTACATTAAATTAGCAGACTAACTAACTAACTAAATCAATCTTTAATCAATATACATAAATATAGAATTTAATATTTTTTTAGTGGTAGAAAACAATATGTGTCGCAACCTATAGACTCAGCATTAAATTGACGTCCCAGCGACGTACAATTTTGATGAAGTCAAAAATTGAATGATATGCGTCGTATGTATGTCACAAATATGACCTAAAAATGACGCGTCATGACGTCGATAGTACGTCGGGGACGTCATCTGGTTTCCTGGGTTGTCGAATAACTAAATTTTGAAACCGAATTAACATATTTAGGTAGCTACTTAAGTGTTCTTCTTTCAGGGGAAATCGAAAAATTGATATATTTTCCTGACACCTAAATCAAAAAATTTCAAAACTTTTTCAGTTTTTCATACAAAAATACCATGCTTTTGGAGTAGATATACTAACTTACTTTTTACATTTTTTTTAAGTATATCCATAGCCGTAGCCGTAGCTCTGTCTGACCTAAATGTCATTTTTTTAATAATCATTTTTTACTTTGATTAGGGTCACGTTAATATAAAAGGCCAGGAAAAGTTTAATTAAATTTTGAATTATTTATAAGCAGATCTGCTGACTGTTTCGTTTTTATTATAACAAAATAAATGGAAAATTCCAAAATGATCAAAATTTGCGTTACGTAATACTTGAACGTTCCCTAATGGAGGTTCTGCAAGGGTCTGCATTATTAATGCTGACAATGATAGACCCCTCGGGCAACTTAAGGCCTTTTCAGAAGCTTGCATAAGAACATAAAACATAACAATGCGATGCCGTGATTGTCTTACAAGATACATGGCGGCACATCAAGCCAATCACGGCATCGCATTCTTATGTATTAGGTTCTTATGCGAGCCTGTGGATATGCCCTTAGCAAGAAATATGTTTTCCAAAGTAGTTTGCTCACTCTTCGAAAAGGGATAAAAAATACAGACTGGACCTGATTATTAAAAGTAAGTTTGCGAATATCGGATGAAAGCAGAATAAATTTAAAAAAAAATTATTTCTTATGAAAAAAAAACGAATAAAACAACCAAAGAATTAAGGCTTTTTTTCTCAAAACTTTTGGGTGAGTACTCTGTGGTTTGAGTTCTTTTGTCATAGACGATATTTGGCTAATTTATTTCCATTTGGGACGAAGGCAAAAGAAAACCTTGGTTCCCTGGGCCTAAAGAAAACATTAAATCCGTCTTCGTTTCTCAGACCATAAATGTAATTATATCGAGTGGGTCGCACCAGTAGGATGGCGTTGAATGACTCAGGTGGCCTAGACTAGAGGTGCAAATCCATATAGGGGACTTCACGGTCAATTTCACTTGTTTTTACTCGGCCCCTTTGGACCTTCTGGGACACGACCTGTCACTTTTGTCTCAACGGATAAATTAAACGCTAAATTATGTCTGTGTACAGTAACACATTATCTGACCATGTATGACATACAAATACTATTGACAACAAAACAACGATTTCCCCTATAAATAGTCGCTTTTTGTTGAGGAAAAGAAATTAAAAAAAAAACCTATTTCAAAAATATTTTGTTGTTTTACAAAAAATACTGAAAAAATGTTTTATGTTAAGATTATTTCCTTATGTTTATGTTTGTTTGTTTAATTCAGTTTAATTGATGTTAAACGGTTTTAAAATATTCCTGATTCTAAATGGTCTATACAGGGTTATTCAGAAATAGGCTATCAATTCATGTAATTTGTATTTAGTAATTTTAACCAGGGACGTGCAAAATGGGAGGGGAGGGTCAATTTTTGCCCCAAACTTTTTTATCCGTAGGTTTTTTGACATTTACTCAATAATATAATAATCTTTAATTAAAAATACCGCCATTTTGAATTTTAAGTTTTTGGTTATTGGTCTGTATTAATATTAACAAAAAGCCTTTATGCCAAATTTCAGCTAAATCGGACATTTAAAAAAAAATTTGAACCACCCTAATGTCGCAATTTTTTTTTTCAATTTTGTCACTATTTTTTTCGTAATCAGCGGTGCAAAACATGGGCCTATGCAAAAAAGCACACTTTAGCCACTTTTTTTTTTGACCAATTTGGACGTTTAACTATTGCGATTTTTCTTTCTTAAATTTTTAAAATAAATTATGCATGGGACCAAATAGTTTTTCTTCGTAAATCTGTAATAATTTTAGCGTAATTTTGTTTAATATATGAATAGAATATAAAAATTACTCATATTTTACCAATTTTTTATTATTTTTTTTAAACTAAATTAAAAAAAAAACGAGTCAGTAGAAATTCATGAAATTTTTACAGTAATTATCAGTATGTATAAGGATAATAACCCATAATAGATTGGGTTGAATCTCTCAATTTTTGTATGCTTTGTGAATTATTTTCGTGAATTTTGGCAAAATTTTAAAAATAAATCGGCCATTTTTATTTCGCCATTTTGAATTTTAAGTTTTTAGGCATTGGTCCGTATTAATATTACCAAAAGAAGCCTTTATGCCAAATTTCAGCTAAATCGGACATTAAAAAAAAAAATTGAACCACCCTAATGTCGCAATTTTTTTTTTAATTTTGTCACTATTTTTTGGTAATCAGCGGTGCAAAAAATGGCCCTATGCAAAAAAGCATACTTTTGTCACTTTTTTTTCTGGGACCACCGTGCGTGGATATTTGTGTATGGAAAGTTTTTTTCGTAATTTTTAATGTAGAATCTTTCTGCAGTATTGAAATTTTTATAAGTGCATTTTTTAATTCCTATCTTTGATGCTCAGAACGTGAATTTACCTCTTTAATTTAAATTTTATCAAAAACGGTTGGCCCTACAGTGTTACATAAAGAGTACCTTTTTGTTGTATTTTTAATTAATGATTGATATTTTATTGAGAAAATGTTAAAAAAATTACGGATAAAGAGTTTGGGGCAAAAAAGTGACATCGCCCCCCATTTTGCACGTCCCTGGTTAAAATTACCAAATAAAATTTACAAGAAATGATAGCTTTTATCAATGTTAAGGCATGTGTAAAAATTTGTTACTGTGATTTATAGGGTTCCTGAAATATTAAATAAAAACTACTTTTTAGATGTACCCTTAAGAGGGTCGTAGCTCCCTTAGGGCTCATTTCTGGGCCACCCTTTGTAGGAACTTTTTAGCCTAGAATTCTGAATAACGCTGTATTATTGATGGAAAATAATTAGTAGTAGTAGTACCTATATTTTTACAAAGTCTAAATCTTTGGGTAGTATAGGTTTGAAGCTTATGGTCAATAAGTTGTAACTCCATATATGGAGCTTTTTCAAGTTAATGTGGGCACAAATTTTCTGGGTGGACCAACAGATTTTTTTGCGGAATTCTATATAAATACAGTGTAAGAGTAGAATCGCTTTCCCATTTTTCAATTCCGTGTGTTAAATTGATTTTTTATTATCAGATTCGCTTTCAGCAACCTCAAAAACCCCTATATAGCAACTTTGAAATGTTTGTTAAAAAATATTGTATTTACTCCATTTGACCTCCTTGCCCCACCCCAATGTTTACCAAAAACACTTCCAAGCGAGAACTTTTAGTAACATACCTGTATGCGAAAAAAGCCACTAGCTTAAAGCGTGCGTAAGTTATCGTGCCCACCACATTTCCCGGACAGAACGACCGAACAATCCACAGAGCGATAATTTTTTTTTTGCTCGAAACTGATTTATATCGACACAAAACGTAAAAATAGGCAAAAAAAATGAAAATTTTCAAAATGGGAAATCTAAACAATAAATTCCATTTTTTTAGTATAAAAAGGGTTTCCTAAGTTTTGTTAAGATAGGGAACAGTAAAATATTGATAATAATCTAATAATTATTGGAGAATCGCATGTTTGGAATATTTTAAAAACTGTTGGGCCATAAATCTAAATTTCCATTTTGCATCCATAAATATCTACCTAATCAATACCTACATGCTTGTGTAACAAGAGCGCAACGTAATTGTGAAAATTCGTACCAGAAACTTTGTATAAACCAGAAACTAAAAACTTAAGCTGAAAAAATATGAACAAATTGATCTTATCGACCAAACCACAAAACATCGATGCTTGTTTACACTTTAAAAAAGGGGTTAAAATCTTAATGTGAAAGGGGATAGTTGCTCCAGACCAGTAATATTTTGGAGGCACCCAACCCATAATTACCCTTTAGAACAATTGGGTCAGAATCAGAAGCAAAAAAGCAAAAAAAAAAGTATAAGTTATATAGTTAAGAAAGAGTCACTTTTTAAACAAATTTATGGATATATCAGTGAGAAACTACTAAAAACACTTAAAACATTCAATATACGTTAAAAAACATTTACTTTTGACAAGTTATATAGTTAAGAAATTATTAAATTGTGATGGTTGGTCCAGACTAAATCTTCTTAGAAAATATCTATATTTGCGAAAAAAATGGATAAAACAGAGCCTTTTTCAAATGCTTTTTATGTACAAGTAGAAAATGTCATGTATAATATACATCGAAATTAAACAGATTGATTTTAAATAAAATATTTTTTAATTATACCTAATTTTTTGTTTGATTGTTTTTATTTATACCCTGCTGAAAATGACGGGTCTGGGCGGGTATAAACGGTGCATAAACCGGACTTGAGCGGATGAAATTCACCCGCTCAAGTCCGGTCTATGCAACATTTATAACCGCGCAGACCCGTCATTTTCAATATGGTAAACATATGTTTTTATTTAAAAAAAAAATTTTGTTTTAATTTTGGTTTCGGCCGAGTCTTTAAAATAGGGTTTGTTAATGGTTATGGTTAAGAGCAGCTTAGCTCAGCTGCAATAGCAGCTGAGCTGCTATTTTCATGGTTAAGATGACAAGTTAAGTTACCACCAAAAACAAAAAAAAAACAACATTTTAAACCGTTTAAAGTTTATACAAACATTGTATTAAATTTGGCTGTTTCGGTAAAGAATACTTTTTTGCTTGGTTTTAAATGAAGTATCGCCCTACAGCATTAAAATTTTATTGGTGCTTTTTTTGTTATCTATTCAACATGTCCAACTTCGAAGGGCCGGAGATCCCTTAGGGCTTATTTACATATGTCCTTGTGTTAGTTTTTCATGTTTTGTGAGGTAGAATGATCCCCTTTAATATATGACATAAGACTGCAAACACCGTGAATATGGAACCCCACGAAAGTTTAGTTAACATTCACTTGTTGTTACAATTACCAGAACTGTAACAACGTTAAGTATTACTGTAACAATCAGTGAATGTTTACTAAACTTTCTTGGGGTTCGATATATGCCAATACATTTCAGTATTTACTGCGGTAACGAATTCTCATATATAATTACACGAGAGGCTAAGAAAAAAAATCGCTGTTTTCATGAATATTTGCTGTCTGGAAATAATTACGACCGGGGGGAGTGAATTTTTCCCTATAATTCGAAGAATCATGTGTAATTCGGAAGGTTATTTTTTAACGATTTATAATATGTCAAACCAACTTGTATACTTTTTCATCGCAAAATGATATAAATTGTTTTATTACTTATCTTAATATTTTTACAGGCATATTCTTTAATTTGCTTAATTTAATTTCATTCTTAATTGCTAAACTAAAACCTTTTTTGTCCATTTTTAAATTGCAAATTATGGTTCTGTCACTGACTAGCGCGGTACTGCGCTAGGCTTGCAACATGTTCATAAAAGTCAACCTATAAAACCTGTCATTACATTTTATAAAAAGAATATTCTGTGGTATTTTTTGGTAAATAATAAAGTAATAACAATAATTATAAATAGTAATATATTCATATTTAATTATTAATTAGTTTTAGGTATGAAATCTTTTTGTACTTAAAAGAGAAATACTGAAAAACAAAATACTACAGCGTCTCTCACTAGAATTTTCTACAGTAGAAAATTCCCGATATAACTGTAATATGATTGGACAGAAATAAACACGTGGTCAGAAATATTGTTAAATGATTGGTTGATAAAAACGTTAAAGAATAATCAGTAATAGCAAAGACTGTGGTAATAGTCGGAGAGCTGGTGACAATTTTTATTTCATTATTTGCTCCCAGCTGTATTTTATATTTGTCTTAAAGTACATTCAAATTAAGCTATTTTCAATCTGGCTCCGGATCCGGTTCCTTTGGGTGCTAGAAGCTCCAAAACTCTGGCAATGAACTACCAAAAAAAATCTATTTTTAACTTGCTGGTATACATTTATTACAGTCAAATTAAGCTAGTTTTATAGTACACAATAATTCTAGGGGCAATGGATAAGAACAGTCTTAAAAAAAAACGTGCCTTTGACATATGTGATAGGTAATTAATTTAAATTTTTAAAGAAAAGAGAATTTATGAAATGACATTTTGATTAAATGAAAATTCGTTAGAATTTTTAGTGTTGACATATGTCAAATAAGCCGATCCCGGCAGTCTAGTGGATAGTACATCTGGCTTCGGTGCTAGGGATCGTGGGTTCGAATCCCACTTAGGGCATGGTTGTTATGTGTTGTCTTTATCGAATATTATAATGTATATTGAAAAATAAATAAACTGTATCTGGTTAAAAAGGAATTTTCCTAAGACCAAAAAAAATTTAAAAAAAAAAAAAAATATGTCAAATAAACATTTTAAAGCCTTGGCCTACTGAACAATTGTGTAAAATTGTGAAAATAGACTAATCTAGATGTAATAAATGTAATGTGTTTGACTCTGTAAGTTAAAAATATATTTTTCGGGCACCCCATTTCACCACCTTTTCGAAGCTTCTAGAATCCAGAGGAACCCGATCTAGGACCTGGTGATTTGAAAATAATTTGAATGTACTTTAGGACATATATAAAATACAGCTGGGAGCAAATAATGAAATAAAAATGGTCACCAGCTCTTAGACTATAAGGTTGGTAAACAACCACGGAATGAAAAACCTTGCTACAATATTTATTTATTTAAATGTTGTAAATAATTCTTTATTCTATTTCAGGCATTTATTTTAATAAAACAACAATAAATATGGATTTGTATTTCGGAACTAAATTAAGCCACAAAAACAATGGTAGATAAAATCGAAGTAGGTGGTATTGCCATATGTACCAAATCTTCTCAAAAATGGTCACAATCAAGTTACCGGTTATCCTTCTTTGCTCCTTGCGTGTACGTCACGATATCCTGTGGTGGGAGTCTCATGGCATACCGCTATTCTGATTGCCATTTTTTTGAAGTTCAGTATACAACGATACGCCGCGAGCTCGCGAAATATAGTGGTCGTGATATAGGACCAGATTTTTTTCTTTTTTTGGATTTTTTGATATATTTTTCAACTTTTTGTAAGTATTATATTTTTTTATTTCCTCGTTAAAAAACTAATATATTAATAAAAATATATATTAAAAAAAAACATCACGCTTATACCAGGTGGCACACCTAAGAGGTATAATTTTTTAATTTATTTACTTACGGCAATTTTTTAATTTTTGAATATCTAGTGACTTACTTTTAAGTAAAAATACTTTAGTTAATAATAATTATTATAAAATTATTAAAAATATCATTTTTAGAATTTACACTATAATATTTTCAAGTAGGTATATTCAAATGGAAACAATTTACACTTGCGGCGTGCTGCGCCCTTGGCCATGGCCGCGGGCGCCGTAAAAAATGAAAATTACTGCTCATTACCATTTAGATGATTTCAATATTTTATTTTATTTTTGAGCAAGTATAAATTAGTTCAATCATAGAGGCATATATCAGTTAAGGGGGGCTGCTTACATACCTACACTGAAAATAGATATACCTAATTATGTATTTTTACATTTCAGATATAACAAAAATTTACATTAGGTATATAAATTACTTTAAGGCATGTAAAGTTGCATTAATTGTTAATATTCGGTATTCATCTTGTTAACCCAAGTAACACACTTAGATTTTACAGCTTAAACTAGCTGTACCTCGCATTTTAAACCAGCATTTAGCTTTATTTCGGTAAAATTTGCTGTATTTAGGATTTTTTATTAAGATGTTCTTAACACTTTACATCCACTGTAATAGCTATAATCGACTTGGCGCAGCCAATAAATGGACAAAATAAAACCACAGCTATTTGTGTTCTTTTTTATATACTTTAAAACTATCTTAAAACAATCAAAATTAATAAAAATTTAATGCATTTTTAAACCGCTTAATGCTAGCATTATTGCCTAGAGTCACATTCTCTTATTGTCTAAATGGTTATCCATCCGGCGGTAAATAACGGAACTAATTTATTACAGAAATCTTTAACCTAAAATAATATATTTCATACAGGTCCTGTATGAAGGTCCTGGAAGCTTGTCATACTTACAGCCTATAGAGCCGGCTAATAGATGGCAAAAAAAAAGATGAAAATCTAAAAAAAAATCATAACTTATGTAACTCTTTTACCGTTAAAAACATAATATCCTGTAAACAACATAAATTGAAAATTTTCGGACCTTATATAAAGAAAAATAAATAAATAAATAAAAAACTTTATTAACATCAATTTATTTTAACTAATCTTCACTATTGCTGGGGGCCCGTGAATTATAACAAGTTTTTGTCATCACTTTTCACAATAATATCTTATTTGCACTTAAATTATTTGTCAAACAATTCATAAAAGTCCATTTGTTATCACAATAAATAATAAATTGTTATTTTATCTAACAAATATATTTCTAGAACAGAGTAAAGTTTATGACAATATTATATTATTAAATTCCGTAAATTTTTATAAAAACATTTGGATATTTTTTATCGTTTTATGTTAGCAACAAGAAAATACAGAATATAGCTGTAGTCTATCTTTAGGACATTTCTAAAAGCGATATTCCAGCTTCTGTGAAACCCGCACAGCAACTATCTACTGACTCTCCTAAATTGGCCAAACGCTATCGCTACAACCGCTGCACATCTCGTTTGTATAAAGCTGTTACAGCCAAGGTGGCTTTAATTTGACAACGATGACGTAGTGAGAGAGACTTTATAGCTACTTGTGCTACTTGGGAATGTTAAAAACGAAATGTAAATTTCCGGTAATCGTTGTTGGTTATTTTATTTAAGGAAAATAACCTATTATGAATATCAGATAATTTCTATTTGGTTTAACATTAACAAAATAAATACCAAACATTTATAAATTTAATGTAATTTTCAGGTATGTATCACGTAATTTTACACTTTTTTAACTATACGGTTTAAATAACCTAAACTTTAACTTCGACGTATAAAAATACATTACATGTAATCATTTTTTTCAGTGTAGCCCCCCGCAATATTTGTTTCTGGTTGAGTCTATATATAAAGGGTTACGTAGATTGCGGTTTGTATTTTTAAATTAGTTTAAATTTTTTATTAATGACGCGAACTAAAAAAAAAACGATATTACTAGGTTTCTATAGAATCCAAAAGAAGTACATCGATAAAAAAAATCATAACTTTTTATTGATTTACCAAAAATAACAATTACTAAATAAATATTACCATATGTTCCCAGAACAGCAATAAATATAAAAAAGCGTGTTATAATAAGTGTTGTACACATGATTGTTACCTTTTATAGGATCTTATATTTATGAGATCAGACTAAATATGGATATATTATGAAAATAACATATTTTTTATAATGCATTATTAAAAATCTTAAAAAGTTTAAAGGCCATATCACGCCTTAGGTGCCACCATTTAAAATAAACTGACATGCAAAAAATACTTTCTCTATTAACAATTTGCGAATTTAGAAAATTATTATTTTGGACACATAAAACATAAAACACATATACAAAAATTTTGAGTGGATATATTTTTTAACTCACTACAGCAACGTTAAAGAAGGGTTGTTTTTAACGTGTTTGTATCTTTATAAGCAAGATTGTTTCTTCCCCTCTAGAGCCTAAACTACTGAGCAGATTTTAACGGTGGTCTTGATCACGTGAGTAACATAGGCTATATAAAATTTCACGTTTGGCAATATTGATGGTTATCATCAGGAATTTAATGTAAAATCAAAAAAAAAATTATATGAATTCGATATCATATGATCCATATTAAATTCAAAAATAGCATTAGATTTGCCAGGTATCGCCTTTTTTATATAAAATTTGAAGTTTTGAAAATATTGATCGTTATCATCAGGATAAAAAGTTCAAACCCATTAGATTTTCGTTTTGACTTCGGTATTATATTACATTTAAAAATGGCTTCTGATTCACCAACGTTTTTACTTTTTTTATCTTTATCAGGCACGTGGATTTTTTCATAGTCGGGTTCTTTAGCACCTGGGCTTGTTAAAATAAAACTAAAAGTTTTAGTTTTAATGTTAGATTACTGGATCCTTCTATGGAAGGGACTTTTGAACCAACTATTTGAGCACAATTAAAAAACTTATTTAAAAGCATACAGGACACTTAAAATCCGTAACTACAGGATCCTCTTTTTATATACCACGGCCAGCCTTAAACAAAGTTAAATGGAAAGTCAAACCAACCCAGATTTTTTGATTTTAGGTTGTTTTTGGGACATTTCCAAACAGTTTTTGACAAAAATTGAAATCGCTCACGAAGCCGTTTTTAAATAGAGTCATCCTTCTTCTTCTTCTTCAAGTTTTTCCTGACATCACAATACGAATTTTTTTCTATGACACCCTATAGCATAGGTATTACCCATGATACCCAATATAATCAGGACCATTCACACGCCTACTTTGTTAATGTCCAAAATTATTTTATTTATTAAGTATCGTGGGTAGTACCTATGCTATAGGGTTTGTCATAGAAAAAACTCCGTATTGTGATGTCAGGAAAAACTTGAAGAAGAAGAAGAAGAATGACTTTATTTAAAAACGGCTTCGTGAGCGATTAGAATTTTTGTCAAAAACTATTTGGAAATGTCCCAAAAAAAAAATAAAATCAAAAAATCCGGGGTGGTTTGACTCTCCATTTAACTTTGTTTAAGGCTAGCCGTGATACCCTATTATTTTACCTAAAATGCTTTAGTTTGAAAAGTAAACCTACTTATTTGGCTTTGAATGTCTTTTGATTGAATATCGGCTTTTCCTGTTTTAATCTAACTTTGCGGGATATTTTTAGCTACGAATAATCCTGTGCCAGGTACCTACTAAATCCTGCTGCAAATAATTATCAAATCGGTTGGATAATTTACAATAACTTTTACTTAATGCGGTAGTTGACACATTTTTAGTAAAGGTCAATTCATAAATTACATTAGCCCTCCGGTGGGCGAACCTGTCAAACTTACACTAATGTGCGCGCCGTCGCTTTTACACTTATATAGAAATTTGAAAAAATCGTGAAAATAAGAATGAAATTAAAACAAATGAAGTTTTTTTAAAATGATTTAATACTAGTAAAAATATCATATAATAAAAACAAATTATTATATTAACAACGGGGGGGGAGGGGGGTCAGAGAAATTGTTACAGTTTGTGACAGGGGGAGGGGGGTCTAGGTAAACGTTACGTAACGGAATTTAATAAATTTAATGTTTATTTCTAAGCTTGGAAGATGTATTTTTATTTCAACATAAATAACTATTTAGTGGCCCATAATTACCTTTTTCACACAAAAATTGACGAAACTATGCATATTTAAATAATATTGTAATCAGTGAAAAAACTGTTGACATTGATATTAAAAAAAAATCTTACGGCCCTGTTCTTTCGTCATCTTGCCAATGAATCATCGGCTATGATATATTTTCGCGCGGAATGTGTACTCACAGAACACCAATGTGTGTACTATTTTGTGTACCTGTGCATAAACAATATACGTATTATATGTGACACTCAGTGTAAAAAGAGGTACATGGTATTTTTTCCCTGTGTGATATTGATTATGAATATTTTTAAAAAGTTTGACTGATTTTTTCGTGTAAGTTTTTTTTAAGGTTATGTTATACTATATTTTAGGTTAATGTTTGTTTTGTCGAGAAAAACGAATCAATAGTGAGAATACAGTTAAATTTATTGCGAAACAAAATTTTTATATTGTTACGCGTTACACAGGGGAGGGGGGGTGTTGGTAAATGTGACAGTTTGTTACACAGGGGGGAAGGGGGGTCAATTTTTTTGAAAAATTGTGTTACGTAGTATATGGACAGCCCCTTACTTGAGCACCAATTCTGATACAAACCCGAAATATGCATAAGGTAGCAACATGTTGCTACCTTCCGCGGGCGCGCCGGAGGGTTAACTGAGCATTTTTACATTGAGTTTTGATACAAATTCAGTAACGTCCATTAACAAAACAAAAAAATTCCAGGTTCAAAAGTACGAATGTTTGGTATCCCCTACATCTAAAGGTTGTTAAATTTTATGTATTTATACCAAATTTCAGCTTTCTAGAATTATCCCAATAAGTTAAATATCCATTGAAATATTTGTAGCTAACGGAAAAATCAGAGAATGTGTTTTTTTTTCAGTGTATTTAAATATTTATTTTATTTATTTATTAACGTTGGTTATAGCACAATATTATAGATTGTCCCAAATAAGCCGGGGCTTGTGGTTGGGACCCCCACTAATTTAGTTTAAAGCAAAATCCATAAAAAACTAAAACCAAAGACGATTTCTTAAATTCTTCAAACTGGCCTCCTACAAATATTCCTCATTGTTCCTTAGCTCGTAAATACCCCATTATTATATGATAAACTATCTTTTAAAGTTAGTTTGAAACTATTTTTTATCATTTCCGGATTATAATATTACTCGACTGTGGTTAATATTAATACGAGATTTCAAAAAGTCAGGATATATTGCACACGATTATTTTGATTATTTTTTAACGTTTTTATCAACCAATAATTTAATAATATTTCTGACCACGTGTTTTTTTCTGTCCAATTATATTACAGTTATATCGGGAATTTTCTACTGTAGAAAATTGTAGTGAGAATCGATGTAGTATTTTTTTTTTCAGTATTTCTCTTTTACAACAAGATTTCATACCTAAAACTAATTAATAATTAAATATTAATATATTACTATTTATAATTATTGTTATTACTTTATTATTTACCAAAAAATACCACAAAATAGTCTTTTTATAACATGTAATGACAGGTTTTATAGGTTGACTTTTAACCCGGCGTCTGACACGTGGGATGTCACAAACCCCAGAGTCCAAATATTACTCCGTAACTATTTTATTTTCGCGCCAAGCGAAGACAGCGCCTCAGTACCTTTCAATCGCTTTTTACTTTGCACAGTGTAGCATGAACGGCAGTATAAATATTGAAGCATTAGAGGCCACGTCTTTTTGAAGTCGCCTGGGGTTTCTGACACCCCACGTGTCATAATAAGTAACATTTATTTTCCTACAACCTAGCTAGTAGTTAGTGCCTATTTTCCACCCGTTGCCTATGACAATGGTTGAAAAGTGAAAATTAGTTGATTTTTTACATCTGCTGTCAGAAAATGAGTAAACGTGAAACACATAACCTTAAATTGACAAATTAATATTTTAAGACAATTTTTGCGTCTTTTGGATGTTTAGGTCGTAGAAAAAATAGTATACAGACCTCGACGCAAACTATTTCGGTGGACTTCGAAAGATTTTTTACTCGGCTGCGCCTCATAAAAAAATAAGCACTCTCTTGCACTGAAAACTAGGTTCGCGTACTCGGTGCGTAATATACTATTATCTTCCTGTTTCTCCTGTATTTTTCAGTCATATTACGATTACTTAAAGTAATTTATTTTGAACACTACCTATAATATTTAAAAGTTTATAATTTATGTTATTCATTTAGATCTTTGTTTGGCAATTTTAAACGTTCTTTTTTTTTAGTTAATAGAAAACAAAAAGCTTTCCTATTTTTTTTTTTAAATTTGATTTATTTTTGTTAACCGATTAAAAATAAACATATATGTATTTAAGATTTTTTAAATTATTTTTAGGTTAATATATTGTATAACTCGAATATTTTACTACATTTTATATAAAATTTATTAAATAAAGCAAAAACGGTCCCATTTATTGTTGGGGTTTATTACACCCCACCTGTCGTTACTTGTAAAACTAAACCACCTGTCAGACGCCGGGTTAAGAACATGCCTAGCGCAGTACCGCGCTAGTAAGTGACTCAACTATTTACAGAACCATAATTTGCAATTTAAAAATGGAAAAAAAAGGTTTTGGTTTAGCAATTGAGAATGAAATTAAATAAACCAAATTAAAGAATATGCCTGTAAAAATATTAAGATAAGTAATAAAACAATTTATATTATATATTATAATTTTGCGATGAAAAAAATATAAAAGTTGGTTTGACATATTATAAATCGTTAAAAAATAATCTTTCGAATTACCAAAGTTGATTACTTTGGAATTTCACTTGATTCTTCGAATTATCGGGAAAAATTCACAGTTTTCATTCAAGTTTGCTGTCAAGGGAAATAATTACTCCCCGGTCGTAATTATTTCCAGACAGCAAATTTTCATAAAAACAGCGAATAATTCTCAGCCTCTTGTGTAATAATATATGAGAATAAAAGTTAAAAAAAACTTTTAAAATGATGGATATAACATTTTAGTTCTTATTACTTATAAGTGTTTTTAAAGAAGAGATTCTTCTGTTTATAAATCTGTTAGAAAAATACTGATTAGTTTTAAAAGTAGCACCCGGTATAATATATGTCTAATATATTAATTTAGTATATTTGTTTTTAACAGGTATTCATAATATCTATTTTTAAAATGCGAGTTATTACAAAATAGCAAATTAGTCTTCATAAGCTATGACCATGACAAATCGTCATTGACGAATTTAATTCTTCTAACGTACCGTTTTTTTTTAATTATTTGCAGCCATCCGTGATTTTACTATAATTTTTGTAAATAAAAGTTAGGCGAAACGTACCATTATGCGTGTATTTTTTTATTTGAATACAATGTACAATACAATGGTGATGTTTTGTAAATTAGTACCTACCAAAATATAGATTATTTATTTTAGAGAAGTTAATATTTATTAGAGAAAAGTAAATTATTACCTATTATAATAGGTAGGTATGTACTAGGGTCACCCATCAAAATTTTAAAGTAAAAAATTTTGAGGTCTCGCCCTCCAAATTTGTTCATTGGGGTATGAGTATCATCCCTGATTTTATTCAGAATTTTTGAAAAAAATCTAGATTCGCTCACATCCATTTCTAAAAAGATATGTTTTTTTTAGCTTTTTTATTTATTTATTTATTTATTTATTTATTTATAGATATATTTTCTTGCTTTTTAGAACACTTAATAAAAAATAGTTTTATTCCAACTTTAATTAATTTTATATATTTGTCAAGTTGACTTTTAAAAGTCCAATTTTACTCAATTTTATTTATACATTTATTTTTTAATTCGTTATTATATCCTTGAAAATGGCTGAACAATAAACGCCGAAACGTTGGAATAAAACTATTTTTTATTAAGTGTTCTAAAAAGCAAGAAAATATATCTACATATAATTTTATAGAACAAGAAAAGTAAAACTTTATTTATTTTTTTTTTTTGAGGCCGAAGGACTTTTTATTTAAGTTTTTTTAACATGGCACGGTATAATGGGATAGTAAATGGATAACCTCAAAAAAAAAATCAAAATGTTGTCTTTCAGTAGCTCTGCCCTTTGAAGTTCAAAAATTTACTAAAACATTATGCGCGTAGCCCAATATGTCCGTATATAAAAATCACCATAATTTTTTTTATTGTATATACGGGGTATCCAGAAAAAATAATATATGTTTTTTTTTACATTTTTACGGTTTTTAGGCAATTTTGTTTTAATTTTCAAGGTTATTTGTTTTTAGATAAATTCCAAAATATACATACAGAGCGGTCCAAAAGTCACCCCCCCCCCTCTTAACTTTTGAACGAGTTTAGATATCGACTTCAAATTTAGAACTCTTAAATAAGACAACTTAAACTATCTTTAAGCATATATTTGATACTTTTAGCTCTTAAAATGTGGGCAGGGGGCATGGGGCGACATTTTTTTAAATGGAAAGGTGGGTCATGTGATATATCACACAAATTTTGGTGGGTCACCCTAGTATGTACACTGTATAAACCTAGCTGCTATTTATATTATAATGTACATTATACTGTACTATTTATACAGGATGTATGTATCTTAAAAAATAGGCATTTATTTGTATTCTTAACTATTTAAAAAAACATGATTTTCTATAGATATGACTATAAAAGTGTTTTCTTTAGCGTTTATATAAATTATTAAAAAAATACCTTTATACTTATGGAAAAATCAAATAACGAATGGTATTATTGATGCTTTTTAAATTAATCTTTTACGACCCATACAAAACCTAATTGCCAAATATAATTTGCAATATTATTTTTAACCATGACACTACAAAATCTTTTATTTTTTAGTATAAACAATTTTTTTTATTTATAAACAAATTTTATAATAATAAGAAACGATATTTCAGTGTCAAAGAAAACGTTGATTATAATATATTATAGTTATAATTATATTCAAAAAAATTAAATTTCCAATGTTTTGCAGAAAACAGATAAATCAGTAAAAATATATAAACTGGGTGTTTGTGGGGTTACTAACAAAGATATCAAAATGAAAATTATAACAGTCAATTACCTTCAATTTTCCCTGGGTAAAAATTCTCTACTATTACTACTATTTTGTTTTTGAAGTAGAGCTCCACATTAGCATAACACCATTTTCAAACGCCAAAATTTAAAATTATAATATTTTTTTCTTTATTGTAGTTCTACTACAACATTATTTTCCTAATAAATTTTTTAATTTTAAAGAACCTTAAAAATTGGAAACTTATTTATGGAATAACTAACTTAAAAAAAGTAGGCAGCCGTGAAAAAAATGCATGTGTGGAGCTCTGGCTCTAAAAAAAAAGACTAAAGGACTTTTCTCTACCATAAATTGAAACTGATTAAGTCTGCATTGACTGGTAAAATTTTTATTTATATATTTTTGTTAATAATGCCACAAATTGAACGATTTGTCTGCCGTGAAACATTTTTTAAATGCCTATTTCTCAGTTATTACTAAAGCTCAGTTTGTTCGTTTTTTTAATACTCATTAATTCTGTGAAACTGGATTTGAGATTGAAATTTTCTGTCCCGAGATATAAGTGAAAAAACACACCCTTGTTTTTAAAGTTCGAAAAAAACGGTTTTTTGGTGTTTTTTAGCAAGGCAATTAGAAATAAAACTTTTATTTTAACATTTAACATAACTAAAAAACAAAATATTTTTAAAATCTGCGTAAAAAACTACATCTTATAGATGTTCCTGGAATAAAAAATTTAGTGCCAAAAACAACGATATTTAAGTTTTTTTTTTTTTCAAAAAAGCAGTAGCATTTAACCAAGGGGCTGACCGCGTCTGAAATTTGTACAAAAGAGTTCCTTTTTGCAAAGAGTTCCTCAGAGTTCCCGGAGTTCCTCCAGAGTTCCTTGGGAGTTCCTCCTGTGTTCCTTAAGAGTTCCTCCCTGGAAGGGGTAATTTTTGGCAAATAGCCGTAGACATTACCGCTGTGCAAGCACTACTGCCAATAAGGCACCCTCAAAAAAAAAGCTTTGTCCCTGACTGACGGTTTTTCAACTTGGCTCCCCTACAAACAAAAAAAGAAGTTGGCGCCCAAAAAAATACCTTCATAAAAAAAGCTTTGTCCCTGACAGTTTCTACCAAACTTGGCGCCTCTTTAAAACAAAAATTGGCGCCCCAAAATTATCTTCAGGAAAAAAACTTTGCCCCTGACGGTTTCTGTCAAACTTGTTGGCGCCCCTTCAAAACAAAAATTGGCGCCACAAAATTACCTTCAGGAAAAAAAGCTTTGTCCCTGACGATTTCTACCAAACTTGGCATCCCCTTCAAAAAATAAAAATTGGCGCCCAAAGGTAGGATGTTTTGATAATTGTTTCTGACCGCGTCTGAAATTTGTAGAGTTCCTCCAGAGTTCCTCCATTTTGCAAAGAGTTCCTCCAGAGTTCCTCCTTTTTGCAAAGAGTTCCTCGGAGTTCCTCCAAAGTTCCTCCAGAGTTCCTCCTGAGTTCCTTTGGCTTGTACAAAAGATTTCCTCGCGGTCAGCCCCTCGCATTTAACTCAGAATCCTGAAACAAAGTCAACAAATGGAGGTCAAATTCGTGTTCAGCATCAAAAAGTACATCGAAAATGATATATAAGACAAAATGGAAAGATTTTTTTTTTGTCGACCAGTGTTATTAATATATTTATATTATTAATATTTAAAATTAAAACTCCTGACTTGAAGGCAGATTAAACAACTTTAAAAAAATCAGGTTATCAATAACATTTTTATATGGCAAATAAATTGTCCTATTAAATTTTATGAGTAGGAATAAAATGACAAACGTTATAGTGTTAACTATGACAAATTGACAGTCTATCCAAATTAAATAAATTAAATAATTAATTGCGTAGGTATCAATAAAATAATATCTTTTAATTTAAGAAAATAAAAAATAATTGGAGATACCTATTATATTATTGATGCCCACATTACTTTTTATAGATAATTAATAATTACTTATAGATAATTAATTAATTTTTTAACTATAGGTATTAATAGAATTATTATTAAATCAAGACTTTATCCAAGCCGCTCCCTCGCCATGGCGCTGGATACATACTTAAACAACAAAAAAGATGTAAATTGAGAATACTGGGACTGGATCTTGGTAAAAAAAAACACTAGTTAATGTATGTCGACGTTTCGTCTTTTATTAAGACTTCTTCAGGACTTTACAATATAAAAGAGATTTGTTTAAGCCTGTATGTATTAATGTATGTATTAATTTATGAAAAACCCAATAATAATTATTATAATAATAGAATTAATTATTTTTATAATAATACAATTAATAATTATTATAACAATACAAATGCAATTATAAAAATATGATCTCAAGAAAACCGAAAATCATTAAAAATGTTGAGAAAACCAAACAAAAATCTGCTAAGTACTTGAAGTACTATTTTTTTTTAATATAAATATTAAAGGCAAATAATAACCAACACAAAAAAATACTAAATTAATAAAATACGGCAGCCCTATTCATGTAATAATTTGTTATTCGAATATATGCGTTATATCCCAAAATTGTTAAAGTATTTAAAATTAAAAAACATTTTAAAACAACATATATTAAAACGAAGTAAATCGTAAAATAAAACTAATAATAATTGTTGTGAAAACACTATAAATTATATTGAAGAAGTCTTAATAAAAGACGAAACGTCGACATCATTAACTGGTGTTTTTGTTTTTTTACCAAGATCCAGTCCCACTATTCTCAATTTTATATTTAAACAAGGATCACTAAAACCTCCATTAATAAAAAAAAAGATCCCAAGCTTATTGGACTTAAGGGCCGGCAAGTCGCGACGTTTCGGCACCCTTCTGTACACGAAAATATTATTTTTGTTGTACTTAAAACAATATTTAATATGTTTTCATACATGTTAATATATATGATAATTTGAGATTACTAATTTCCTATGGCACGTGTATTTCGTTAAATAACTAATTAACTATATGCAGCATACAACTAATTAAATCATTATCGATGGAACGAATACATATGTATAATAATATTATTATACAGAACACCTACGTAATGACCGGTTCGTCTACTTAATACACCATAAACAATAAACAATAGAATTAATTAAAGAAACATAAAAAAATGTAACAATCAATAATCATAAATATTTTTAAAAAAAATTAATAAAATATTTGTATATAAACATAGATACCTAAATATTTAAGCTATAATGGACCAAAATTATTAATTTTATTAATCGGTAT
The DNA here is from genome assembly GCA_958510825.1 of Brachypterus glaber. Taxonomy (NCBI): domain Eukaryota; kingdom Metazoa; phylum Arthropoda; class Insecta; order Coleoptera; family Kateretidae; genus Brachypterus; species Brachypterus glaber. The sequence continues at coordinate 29,814,302 of OY294050.1, forward strand.
TTTTTGTAATTTCAGACAATGGGTGGTATGACACAAAGACCATGGACACCAACTAAAAGACGTGGCCCTATAGCAGCTGAATATAATAGTCCAGGGCCAGCTTGTGTTAGTTTACGATCATACATAGGTAATAAAGAATATAATTAAAAGCTATGCACATTAACTGTACTATTTTTTAATAAAAAAAAATCATGCGTTTGGACTTACGGTATCCGTAAGAAAATATACCTATTAACTCCAATTTTTTGGTTTTCCTATTACGCTATTTTCAGCTATACCGAGTGTCCCACCAGGTTCTTGACAAGCTTTATCTCCGTTATTTGAAAAAATATATATATATATATATATTTAAATAGCGTTTAATGGGAGCCAAAGAAGATTTTATTGACATATTAAAACCCGCCCCTTGCTTACCCATCCCCTTTAAACCACCCCAACTTCTGTTTTTCACATAGCATCCCCCCAATTTTATCAAAGAATATGAGTACATTTCATTCTGAATTTAACCATGTATTAAGTGGTAAGTGGTATCTTATATTTTAAGGGACTCCAAATAACAATTATTATTTATTAATAATAGTTATGAGTTATTAAGGGTTGTTTTTAATCTAACGCAAGCTTTTGGATATTTTTTTTGATGAAAAATATAGCTTGTGATCTGATGGGGTTGTACTTTGGAACTCCTTAAAAAAATAAGATCACTATATATGGTATAGTTTAGAATGAAATATGCTTTCATATTCTTTAGTTAAAATAGGGGGGTGCTATTTAAAAAACAAAAGTTGGGGGTAGTCCCAAGAGAGTGGGTAAGTAAGGGGTAGTTTTGCATATGTCAGTAAATTCTACTTTGACTCGCATTTAATTTTGGTTTTTTTTTTTGTTTTTTTTACCTTTTTAAATAACGGAGATATAGTCCGTCTTAAACCTGGTGGGACATTATTATTAATAAATAATAGTTGTTATTTGGAGCTCCTTTATAGAATAATAAACCACTTATAATACATAGTTGAATTAAGAATGAAATTTACTTTCATATTCTTTGATAAAATGGGGCGTGCTATTTGAAAAATTGAAGTTGGGGGTAGTTTTAAGGGGGTGGGTAAGCAAAAGGCAGTTTTGGATACGTCAATAAAATGTTCTTTGGCTCCCATTTAATGCTATTTTTTGAAAAAAAATATATCTTTTTAAATAACGGAGATATAGCTTGACAAGCTAGGTTAAGCTAAGCTTATCAAGGACATGGTGGGACACCCGCTATAGTATTCTCATTTCTTCCCATTGGATACTTCTTTACTTTACAACTTTACAATGTTGTATTTGTCTTCTCAACCGCTTGTTTTAACTTTTTCTTCTAAAGACTTTTCTGCTTTTACCTTAGTTTAAAAGCATTTTTTTCTTCCGTGAAATGTTCTTTCCTTATCATTGACTCTTTTGTAAAAGGGCGGATGGACATATAAAATTTAAGATTTTAAAACATACTTTACATAATATGTATCCGATAATATCTCCAATTTTTTCGCCATTGCATGAATTAAGACATGCCTGCATTCATGGTCGCTTGATATCAAGGTTGAAATATGCATTTAATTAGTCCATATACATTTTCCAATGCCAAAAACGATTATTTTGTCATTAAGTTTGTCTTCAACAAAACGTTTTATTACAAAAGAAAGGTATTTATGTATTCGTAAAATGTACAATAATTGCTTTATTCCAATAAAAAACTTGTATTTGTACCACTCCATTTTAGTAAAGTGAAACTTAAAAGGTAGGTTGTATAACTGTATTTATTTTTTGCTCTTTTTTATATAATAGCTTTGTACCAATTAGTAAAAAATCTAGGTTTGATCAGAAATAAAGGCTGAAGGTTTAACTTTATTCCAAAACGAAAATTTTGTGCTTCTGAGGTCAATACTAAAGTTTTAAATAATTAATACTTTAACTATAGTTTCTTTCTTTATTTTCAAATTTTAATATACCATTAGGGGGGGGGGGTTTGGCACCATTCGTACACGGGGCACATTCGTACATCTTATCTTATATGAAAATCTAAAGGTTTTATTACGCGCATTTGCGTCCGCACAGCTTTTTTCGTGCCAGATGTGCCAGTGAGTGGCAGGCGTCCTTAGCCACCATCGAGAAGTAGTACAGTAAAAAAACTGTTTAAAGCTCCTAAAATTACTTTAGCTCCTACAGTGTTATTTGTTGTATGTCGGACATAAAGTGCTTTTTGTTTCAGGTATTTTTTTATGGTAAGTAAACATAGTCAAAATTATGTTTTAATAATAAATTAGAAAGTATTTATACTTGAATCTTGATTAGTGTTACAAAATATAAATAACTGTATAAGAGGCAGATTGATACAGTGTCGAAGGGGTACATTCGTACAGTTCTGTATACATGTGCCTCCTTCAGACTCAGCAAAACTTTACCGACGGGCCATCATATGAGTTGATGGCCTGTCGGTAATGTGTTTCTGGGGATATAAATTTAATATGTTAACTTTTTTAGAATCATGGTAAAGAAATACAAGAAGTGGTGCGATAGACGAAAACTCGATAAAAGTAGCTTTAAAAGGGAAGGAGAGGAGGAAAGTTCCAACCAGCAATCAACCACTTGAATTTAATTTAAATTTAAAATTTTAATGTTGTTTTTTGTTAATTAAACGTTTATTTTCCATTAACTTGAAAATAACTTGGATAATAATAAACGTACTAGCAACACATATTTTTTTTTAGTGTACGATAGTTTGGACTTTTTACAGTTTGGCATAAGGTTTTAAAAAACACATTTTTTGTTTCGCATTTTAATTTTAATTTTCTTTAATATATTTTTTCTATAGCTAAATAAGTGTTTGATATATGAAAAAAAAAGTAGACCCTGCTGAAATGACGGGTCTGGGCGGGTATAAATGGTGCATAAACCGGACCTGGGCGGATGAGATTCACCCGCTCAAGTCCGGTCTCTGCAACATTTATACCTGCGAAGACCCGTCATTTTCAATAGGGGAATTAAAAATATTTGACAGATTTTACAACGAAATCTGTAAAAACTGTACGAAGGGTCCCAAACACCCCCTACAATGTATCAAAACAAATAAGCACTAGAAACAGCAAGCAAATCATTTTTAAACCCCACGTACATAAATCCCACGTACAAAATAACTAGAATTGATAACCAAGATATAATAAATACCTATTATCAATTTATCACGGTCGCTATTTTCTGATTTAAATTAGAGCCATTTATAAACAACTTTTTTGACATATTTATCACAATTTGCAAGTGTTACAAGGGGAAAATGTGGGAGAGAGACAGGGAGATTTAATTAAAATCAAACATTTAAATCATTCGTCTTTAATTAGGGAATATTAAAAAAAGAAAAGAGTGGATATAATTTTTTTGCTTCTTTACTATTTCAAGTTTTGAATTAATTTGGTTTTTATTTTCAGGAAAAAATACAGTAGAAGCCAAAAGCGGTAGAGCTCCTGCATTTAGTTTTGGAGCGAGACATAATGAAAAAAATGAAAGTTTAGGTCCAGGACCAGGACAATACAACGTTACAGGACTTAGTGCTAAAGGTATACATATTATCTAATTCAACATCCAGACTAGATGCAGATCTATGTTTTTTTCGTATTTATATTTTATTTAAATCCAGGGGCACCTATACTAGCAAACAACTTGCTGAGGCAAATATCTTGTTTATTTTTAAATCTCAATATTACTTCGAAATCGTTAGGATCAATGTGAAGGCCGTCATAATCCATTAAGTATCCTAAATATTTAATCTCCGGTACTATGATACTTTCTGGAGGTTATTAAAGTCAGCTTTTAAAACATACAAATTTACAATATTAGTTTTACAGTGAATGATTAACGTGTAGGCCTTTACCTAGATATCTTAACTGCAGTCTAGAAAACTAGTATTTTTCAAGTTATCTTGTCTAAAATTAATATGTATAAATCCCAACAGTAGTTTGATTTAATAAGGGTCAACATTAAGGCCATTAATGTAAAACAAGTAACCTAGAAATTTATATACATATATATATACGTATATTTCTTAAAAGTTCTGCTACCCTGTAAAAAAAATAATTAGGATTCGTATAAAATTCGTATATGAATCTATACGAAATGTAATTGATTTCTATATATCTATACGAATTTTATATATTTATACGTTTTGTTATGAAAATTCGTATATGTATTTTATGCGTTTTTTTACGAAATTAAATAGTATGTTTTTATACAAAATTTTATACCTATATATAATCATATATGATTTCTATATGTTTTATACCAATTTTCATTTAAGTTAGATTGTTGCGTTTTAATATGAAAATATGTATATGTCTTTTATACCTCTTTTTACGAAATTACATAGTATTTTTTTATACGAAATTTCATATATGGTTTCTATGTATTTTTATACGAATTTTCATATAAGTTAAAGCAGATTTATATTGACTTAATTACAGTTTTAAGGCGAAAATTCCTATACTATAGGTGGCGCCATATGTTATTTCCTACCACTAACAAAACTTTTTAAATTAATAAAGTCGCGTTCTTGAAATACTGTCGTTATAACTAGTCAACCAATTCAATACACATTATCGGATTGGTATAGATCAAGATCAATGTCCTCATTTCCGGTTTCCTCACTTCCGGTGTCCTCAAGTTGTTGAAAATGGATTTATGTGGGGTACATGTCTAGGGGGGTCGATTTTTTTGTTATTTTTTTGAAATCTCTTCGCGTTTTCAAGATACAAGCAAAAATGAGTATGTGCTTAAAACCATTGGTTGTTAAAATATATATAAATCGCATATAAAATTTCGTATAAATTCATTCAAAAAACGTATATTTTTTTATACGAATCTGGTTGAAATTTCGAATACATATATGAAATTTCGACTCGTATAAAAAACGTACACGAATACTAATTATTTTTTTTACAGGGTATCACTATAGTAACAGTTGCTGAGCCAAAAGCAAATGAAACATCGCGTTTTTGGAAGTTTAAGCAGACTTTTTTTTGCTTATAATATTAACCACAAAAATAATTTAAGCATTTATTTTCGATCTTTGGTTTAAAAACTATTTTTTTTTAGGAAAAGATAGCCCACTAGCAGTTAGTCTACATGGAAGACCAAAAGATCCAAAACAAGATAATTTTCCAGCACCTGGAGATTACAATCCAGATAAGGCTGAGAAAGTCATTCACGATAATTCACCAAAATACACATTTGGGTTAAAAACTAATGTAGAAAAACCTTTAGATACTCCAGGTAATTTATTAATTTATATATGCAAACTTAATAATTATTAGTTTTATTATTTTAAAAAATATGGTGGCAGCTAAAAATTAATTTTAATAATTAATTTCCAGAAGGTATTAATATTTTTAAATTATATTATACTGTGTATAATGCTGTCACTCAATTTAGAGGGTACCTACAAATTGTATGATTAAAGTTCTAATTTTACTCACTGTAGACACACTTTAGTTCCAAAATGACATATTTATACACAATATTATTGTGACAATAAACGCAAAATACAAAAATAAAATACTATTTTTAAGTGAAATTTCTTAATTTCTTAGGCAATTCAACTGTAGAACATATTTCGAAAATTTTAAACTTGGGATATCAACTTGATATTATCAAGAGCAGAGACGTTCAGGGTACTTTTATAAAACGAAATTAAATATATTTTGGAACTTTGGCATACATATTTTACATATTATTATACGATAATATTTTATTAATAATAGTTAATTAATTCAGTAGCATTTATATATTTGGATATATGATTTAGTATTTAAACACTTTTAATCAAATTTTAATCAAATTAGAAGCTTTAGTAATTAATCCAAATAAACAAATTAGTATAATTCTAACCTAATAAGAAAATGAAACATTTCCAACTCGAGAGATACTATTTAGCCGAGGCGCAGCCTAGGCCAAATTAGCATCTCGAGAGTTGGAAATGTCATTTATGGTTAGAACAGAATTTTATTCACAAGCATAAATAAATAAAACATTACCTCGTAAAATTCACCATTTTAGATGATCTTCTACAGAAATTTTGCAGATTTCTAACGTCACTATAAATTTCAACTAAATAATAAATTAAATAAGTGACTCGTTGTTATTTCCTATTATCTATCTCGGTATGAACCATATAATATATAAATAAATATTATTTCTTATTGTTTTTCGTAGAAATAAACAAAAATGTTAGGTTATTTTGTTTGCAAACTTTAACTGTTTACAGACAAGGGGATAGTTTCGTCATCTATAAGGTATAACAAAAAGCTAAAAAACAAGTTAAATATGAATTCATTTCTAACCTTGGTTAAAAATGAAAAGCTTTTTTAACTTTAAAAGAAGTAAACAAAAATTATAGATATTGCAACTTTTTATAAAGCATATAAAGGACGTTTTTCTGTATGCTTGTGAATAAATATTATTTTATATCCAAATATTTGACTGCTATGGTATAATTAGGTTGTAGATGGTAAATAATACTTATAAACCCCTTTAACAGCACCTAACGCTTATAAGCCATTCCAAAGAACTAGTAGCAAAAGGTATTCATTTGGCATAAGAACACCGATTAGACAAACAACAGATACACCTGGTTAGTCATATTATTCTTTTTTTATTTTATTTATTTTTATATTTTCATATATTAGAAGTTTTAAAACATTGGAGTCACAAGCTTTTGTCATAGATTTTTTTTTAACCGATTTTAATGCAAAATTAAAGCAATCAAAACTTTTTAGTATACTCAACTACAAGGTTTTTGTCGAGGTTTTTGCTAAACTTTACGAATCATAGAAAGTCTACGACATTTATGCTCCATAGTTTTAAAACATTTTATATATTCTTTATTTTACAAAATTTTAATTTCTCCTATAAATTTTAGCACCAAATGTTTATAATGTACCTAAATCGGACAAAGTTTTACTCGACACATCTCCACAGTACAGTTTTGGAATTAGAACAAAGGTTGAAAAACCATCAGAAACACCCGGTTAGTGTTTATTAATCATTTTCATGAAAACTTGTTACATTTTCCATATTTTCCTTCAATTCAATTTTATTCACTTATTAAAACTTTCTACATTTTCATTATGCTCGTTCTAGAAAATTTTCTCTCGAACACAACTGCTTTCCAGTATATAATAATTGTAAGTTTATGGATTACAATTAATATAATTACAAATTTTTTCTTCTTGGAACGCACTTCTCAGTGATGTTGTTTCAGCACCAAGTGTTAACTCTTTTAAAAACAGATGACAATTGACGAAGTACTACATTTTTATAACTTGTTTTCTGGAGCTATAAGTTTTTAACCTCAGCTCTTCTCTAATAATAATAATAATAATAATAATAATAATAATAATAATATTTTTTAATGAAACTTACTAATTTGAAATAAATAGCTATGTTACATAGACTATGTAAATACGAAGTAATCTTTTAGAGAAAAGCATTGTTGAAGTTTGGCAATGATTTTCTTAATCATATCTATAACCTTTAAATACACTGTCATAGTATGCCTTGAATACATTTTTTACCTTATTTGTTCTTTACTAAATACAGAATTTTCTAACATGCTTAAATAATTTTATCTGATGAGAGGTTTAATCGAAAATACAAAATTCTTGATTTCGTCTTCAAGATTACAAGAATAAAATTTTAATAAAATTACTTATGCAAAATAGGCATGCGAGCTACGTTGTAATTTATAACGTAGTTGTATTCCTTTTTAGCATAAGTTCATTACTGGAAAAAACTTAAACCAAACTGTTTTTTATTATTCCTCTCAGAAATTGTCTTATAAACATCTATTGGTCATTATTTATTTTTATTATCATTTATTTATTCTTATCATTTCAGCCCCAAACGTTTATAACATACCCAGCACCGAAAAACTAATACATGATTACGCTCCAAAATATTCTTTTGGAGTCAAAGTCAATCTTGATAAACCTTCACAAAACCCTGGTTAGTTTTCTTTTCTTTTTATTCATTTTATAATTTTTAGTTTTATAAATAAGTTTAAAGATCAAATTAGAGTCAATATGAAAAACAAATTATTCTGTCGGATTTGTATTTGCACGGTGCAAATTGCACCTATTTAATTTCATTATTAACCAGACATATTTTTGTAATACTGTACTACTTGATTTAATTTGCTTAAAATATTTTCTTTTTAGGAACTTATACAATACATACATACAAAATACAGTATTAGAAAAACTTTGATGTTCAGTTAAATGATACCATATTAATATAATATCATTTTTTTTCCTCAATTTTTTATGATTGTTAAATTTTAGTAGTATTACTATACTAACAGCGTTAGAATAGTATTATACCAAAGATTAGTCTTTGGTTATATAGTAGTTTAGAATTTCCCAAAATCACCAAAAAACGTCATAGACAAAAAATTCTTGGATACACATATGTTTCATCAAAAAATAAGAAAGTTTGAACTCGAAATTTTCAGGTAGAATCAAGTTCTGTGAGGAAAATTGTTTTTGAAAGTAATTCCCACAAACAAAAAGTTATAGGGGGTTAAACTTTTAAAAGCAATTAAAAAAAAATAATTTTTCAATTTTTTTTTCGTTTTTCGATAAAAGAAGTTTTGAAAACAAAATTGTTGCAAAACATTTTTTTAAATATTTTTTTTGATTTTTTTTTATTTTTTGTTTCCTAAAAAAGGAACTGTCTTCAAAAAAAAATATATGTATATTTATTTTTAAAATTTCTTCATCACGAAAAAAAAATTGTTGATTTTTTTTTATGCGTTATTTGGGAAAATGCAATATACCATTCACTGTGAATAGTATACCGGGTGTCACAGATCCAATGTACACCTCCCTTAACTTCTGTATTTGTAAAGATAAAATTTTGAAATTTGGTATCTATAATGTACTTAAGGAACCTCAACTGTTGACATATAAATCCACACTTTCCGGTTTTACCGGAAGTTCTGCCAACTTTCACATTTTAAGTGCGACATCCAAATGCCTTACATTTTTGGAATCTGCACACTTTTCTGAAAATAATGATAAGTGACATTTGGAATATCAAATTTTACTTTAATTTTGTTTTAATTTTTTTTAGGTAGGTAGGCCATAACATCTTTAATAATAATAATAATAATAATACTTTATTTCCATAAGACGAAAGTTTAGGATAATGTCATATTTACAAAGAATAAATGTCACAAAAATATAAATAATTAAGAAAAGAAAAAAACACATTAAATTTAATACATGCACATTTAAAATAAAAAATACATATTTAAAAAACATTAAAACTTTTTATCTAAAAATTCTTTAATAGAATAGAAACAATTTTGTTTAAAAAATGTTTTTGCTGCAGATTTAAATTGTCTGAAGCTGCCAATGTTTTTTAAGTTTTGGGGTAAATTGTTGAATAGCCTTATGGACGTCATAGTGGGTCCATTTTTAACTTGAAGGTAATTATATGCAGGGACATATAAAACATTCTCACTCCTGGTGACGTACCTATTTACCTCTCCACAAGTGAGAAATTCATGTTCATGTTTTTTAATATGCAGGACACTTTGAAGCATATACATTCCATACAATGTCATAATACCATTTTCAATAAAAATAGGTTTGCATGACTCACCAAAAGACACATTAAACATAAAACGGACTATTCTTTTTTGCATTAGAAAAACCTTGTCTACATGTATACAATTGCCCCAACACAATAGGCCATACGCAAAAAGAGAGTTCACACAGCCATAATAAAAACTTAAAAGTGCAGGTTTACTTACTGCATTACGTAGTTGAAGTAAACAAAAACTCTTGGTAGCCAGGTTTTTTAGTAGTCCTTCAATGTAGGGAACCCATGTCAAAGTTGAGTCCAATTGTACTCCCAAAAACTTACATACCCCAGTCTGTTCAATTGTCCTTCTCTCCGATCTTACTAAAATACTAAAATCTTGCTTAATGGACTCTAATGGACACCAGAAATGCTAAAAAATAATATTTTTTTCTCAACTTGTATAATTCTTTAAATATATAAAAAGTTAGCGCATGGATCGATTCCACATTTAATGCACTTTAAAATTTTCCCATGGTACCATGGGTAAACATGGGTATCAAATTCAAGAACCGCTTAAAACCTCCTTATTTAAAGAATTACACAAGCTAGGAGAAAATTATTATTTTTTAGCATTTCTAGTTCTAGTTAAAAAAATTAAAACAAAATTTAAATAAAATTTGACATTTGAAATGTCACTTTTCATTGTTTACAGAAAAGTGTGCAGATTCCAACGAACTAATAACTCTTCTCTCTAGAATAGGCATTTCATTCGTTAAAACTGACAAAAACGTCGGCAACATAAACATTCGTTTGTCTTACTCGCACATCTTTGTTCTAACAGAGACAGCAATACCAGTTACTGGTAATTGTTATTGTTCAGGCCTGAATATACCTACTATTTGTTTAGAAAGAAGAGTTATTAGTTCGTTGGCAGATTTCAAAAATGTAAGGTATTTGGATATCGGCCTTAACTGTGAAAGTTGGCAGCACTTGGGGTAAAACTGGAAGTAGCAAAATGTTGTCTAATATGTCAAAAGTTGAGGTTCCTTCGGGTAGGACGATCTTTTAACTCTTTTGACTCCATTGCTAACTTCATGTCAATTTTCATCAACGACAATAACAATGACACTTGCCATGAAGATAGCGATGGGGTCAAGAGTTAAAAGATCGTCCTACCCGAACGCCCCATTAAATACATTATAGGTACCAAACTTCAAAATTTTATCTTTAAAAATACAGAAGTTGAGGGGTGTACATTGGATCTGTGACACCCGGTATAATGGAATGTGTAGTATTACATAATATGTATTATATTATATTATCTTCACGGCTTTTTTTTTGTTTTATTTTAGCACCAAATGAATACAATGCTTTACTTATTGACACCACGCCAAAATATAGTTTTGGTGTAAAAGTAGAGGGAGAAAAGCCCTTTCAAACTCCCGGTTAGTTTTAAACATGTAATAAAAAATGAGATTAAAATTTACTTTATCCAACACCTTCACAGAAACACTTGTTTTGATCACTATTTTAAATGTCAAAAGTGAGTTTTTTTCCACTAGTGACTAAAAAATTTTTCACCCACTCTTTTACGTACAGCTTTTGATCTCACCCAAAATTAGTTACATACCCTATTAATTAAGTATTATAACTATTCTATAAATAGAAGCACGTTAACTAAATCATAAAAATTAAAGAAAACCCCAAATTATTCTTTAGTTTTTGAATAAAATACTGTTTTTATTAAAAATTCTGTCATCACCGCGTCCATTTTGACGTTTGTAAGAAATGTAAAACTAGCAATTGTTTATTTTTAATAGGCATACTTAGGCCATGGTAAATGGCTGGGATTGCCTGGGGTGACAAAAAGGGCCAGAAATGGCCTAGTTGTCCGGCTTTGACCAACCCAAAAATTTACTACTAGCACTACTAGGCCATGGTTACCTATTATTTTAGTATTAAGAAAACTTAATATTTTTGACATAATTTTTCGCAAAATTATAGATTTTTATTTAAAAATAAAAGGTGTTGGATAAAATTAAATTCTCAACTCGTGTATTAAGTGATTTTATCCACTTAATACACTAGTTAAGAAAATAACTATTTTTTTATTATTATAACTCTAAATTTCGCTTGTATTCATTTGAGAATTACTTTTGTTTATTTTATTTCAGCACCAAATGTATATAATGCTTTACTTATTGACAATACACCAAAATATAGTTTTGGAGTTAAAGTAGAAGGAGAAAAACCATTTCAAACTCCTGGTTAGTTTTTAAATAAAAAATATATATTTTTTTAATTTATTATTTTATTTTGTTTAGAAACATTTTTGTTTATTTTATTTTAGCACCAAATGTATATAACACAACTGTAACTGATAGTGCCCCAAAATACAGTTTTGGAGTAAAAGTAGAAGGAGAAAAACCTTTTGAAACTCCTGGTTAGTTATCAATTACAAAAATGAACAAAAGTTTTTACAAATATTTCTTTATTTTTGTATAGTATTATAGGGTGGCCCAAAAAAAACTGGACACTTTTTAAACCTTCATAACTTTTTTGCCTTTTGACCGATCTATACCAAATTTTAAATGAATATACTAAAAACATGAAGGATTTGGAAGATAATTTTATTTACTTAAAATATTATTATATTGTTCAGTAATTAAGCTTTTTCCGAAGGGGTTATTTTAAAGCTTTGGGGATTAGAGCAAAATGTATAATATGATAACTTTCCGACCTCATTATGTTCAGTGATCTTTCTTGAATTGATGAGTATGTTTAAATTTTAATTTAAAATTGTAGTTTATTATTCAAATTTTTCCGAAAAGTTACAAATTGAAATAATTGATTTTTAAACATAAAAACACTGATCAGCAGATAAAAAGTTGTTTTGTACATTTTGCTCTAATCCACATGGCTTTAAAATAACCCCTTTAGAAAAAGGTTTCTTACTAAAAAAATTGATAATAATTTAAATAAGCTTATTCATTTCAAAGTAAGTAAAGATCGCTCAAAAGGCAACAAAGTTATGAAGGTTTAAAAAGTGTCCGTTTTTTTTTGGGCCACCCTGTATAATACATAGGTTCTTCTCGAATAAAATAATGCATGTGTACTTTGGGTTACTGTTAATTATGGACATAAGTAATAAAATAACTTATATTTTTTTATAAAAAAAACAACCCAAATCTTAATGCGAATCAAACACCTAGACAAGAATTAAATTTTCCTTCCATTTATTAAAATATGCGAATTCTGTTCAATGCAAAGTAAAAATAATTTATAGTAGGAAGTAATTTTAATAAAAACATATATTTAAAAATAAAATAAATATAGATAAATATATGCATTACATTATTTGAGTAGGCAAATAATATAGATTTAAATTCAGCAATTGCACATCTAATTTAAATATATTTGCACTTATAGCACCAAATGTTTACAACCCTGACAAAGCTGATAAAGTAATGCATGAACATTCACCACAATATTCATTTGGAAACAAGACTCAATTAGAAAAACCCATGGAAACGCCTGGTTCGTTTTATTTTCATTAATAGAAATTTAACATTTAACAATATTAAGTACCTACCCACTAATCTAAAAAAGTTTACTTTAAAAAATATTACCTAACCTACCATCTAATACTTTTAATCGAACTATAGTTTGTACACGGAACAAAAATTATAGCTAAAAGCGCTATAAGGCATATACCAGGCAAATTATAATCGCTTATTATATAAATATAAGGATTTCTGTTACAATTACAGTTTAAAAAAATATATGAAATACTTTAATTGTTTACTGAAAAATAAAATATAATAAATAGTATGATATTTATAAAGCTATTTAAGCAAATAGATTTAATTATGGCCCGTGCTAATAATATATATAATAAAATTTCTGTAAATTTATTATAGTGCCTGTAATAAATATAACCGAGCCTGTAAAAAATATCATATAATCGTTTCCAATTTATTTTTAACATTATTAGTTATCGTGTCCCTTATAATATATGCATAGCTTAAATCACTATAATTTGCCACTGTTACCAAATATCTTATAATGTATAGCGTAAAGCTATATGCATAGCTTAAATCACTATAATTTGCCACTGTTACCAAATATCTTATAATGTATAGCGTAAAGCTCTTAATAATAATGTATATAGAGCTTTAGTATAGCGCAGAGCCCACTAATTTCTTTCCGTGTACATGTATACATGTATTGTTTTAGCTCTAAGAAATTTATTAGTAATTTAGGCGAAGTTTGGAAAGCATTTAGAAATATAAATTGTCCTGAGGAAGTATAAATACTCTTGAAACGTTTTAGGCCCAGTTTATGAATGTACAGTTAAACCTTTATCTAAAAGATAAAGTCTCAGTTAAGAGCAAATTCTGGATTTTGGTTGGAGTTGCTATGGTTATTATGTGTCAGCTAAATTTAGCTACAACTTGATAAATCCAGCCTTAGATTCCTAAATATTTCCCATTAATAATTATTATAATAGTACCTACTTTTATTTCCACTGAAAAAACTACATCTGTAATGCTTATCTTTTTTTCGCTGTCTTGTTTTATTAAATGTCATATCAGCCCATATTTTAGTATTAAGTATAATTTTAAAACTTGATGTTTTAAAAACTAGCCTACGTCTAGAATGATTCAAATTATAATCTTAAAGTTCATCTGGTTCGTTCTTGTTTCTAACTGCTTAATCATAGAAAAATAATTTACAACAAATTTTATAAATATTATTTTCTTCCCCTACTGCTTCCCCTACTTCTTCATATTTTCTTTTATTATCTTGCGATTATTAATATTCTCTAGTAGGTCCCATCAAAGATTTTGATTCTATGGTAGTACATTGTGGTCTATTATTAACTTCATTTTTCATTACTGTGCTAGTTCAGAGTTCAAATTCAAATACACTCTCTGTTAATTATTGCATACATCCAGATTTGAACCCATAAGTCCTTTCGCATCATCAAAATATACTTTAAAGTTTAACATATAAAAATTTTAAATTTATTAATATAAATGTGTTCCTCATGATTGTATTTTGTTAATCACTCGAATTTTGTAGCTCCCAACGTATACAACATCCCATCAGTCGTAGGAGACCATAAATCATCACCATCTTACACAATTTCTGGAAGAACAAAGGAACCAATTGACGAACGTGTAAAAAATCCTGGACCAGGTCAATACAACAATGTAGATCCAGAAAGTTACAAGACCATTCATTCCCCAGCATACACCATGGCTGCAAGAACTAACGTCCCATGTGATAATACCATTCCCGGACCAGGAGTATATTCTCCAGAAAAGGTATTATTATTACAATTATTATTAGTTTAATTTGAATAAATCACAGAAACATGCCGGGTCCCAAAAAAGATGTATTCTTGTACTAAAAACTGTCCATTAATTAAAAAGAAAAAACATTTCTGTAACATTTCTTTTCAACTCAGTTTCCAAAATTTTCATTTCATGGTTTTTATGTTCTTCTAGACTAGACTGTCTCAAAAACTCTATAAAGTCTATCCATATTCTGGATTCCAGAATGATATAAAATACAATCAATTTCCCTAACCCTAACTTCTAATCGCCTATTTCAAATAAATAAGGGTCTCAAACCTAAATTCTGAGCTTTGTTTATCCAATTTCAGCCCAACCCCCATTGGCACACTTTGCTAATAATATTCTAAGAAGGAAAGAATATTCTTAGAAATATCTAAGAATATTCTTAGAACATTTTCGTTTCATGGTTTTTATGTTCTTCTAGACTAGACTGTCTCAAAAACTCTATAAAGTCTATCCAGATTCTGGATTCCAGAATGATATAAAATACAATCAATTTCCCTAACCCTAACTTCTAATCGCCTATTTCAAATAAATAAGGGTCTCAAACCTAAATTCTGAGCTTTGTTTATCCAATTTCAGCCCAAACCCCATTGGCACACTTTGCTAATAATATTCTAAGAAGGAAAGAATATTCTTAGAAATATCTAAGAATATTCTTAGAACATTTTCGCTGTCAGGGAAGCTGGAATATAAACAGGTATATTTCTTCTGCTTGTTATATTCTGAGGTATTATCCTTCTATTTGACTGTCTAAGGTATAATCCTATCTGTTTTTCTTTATTATTTCCGTAGTCTTCTGCTGTTTTTATATTTCGGTTTCTTTCCCATTTTACTTAAAACATATTTAACCCCCCAAAAATTTTAACAAGAAAACCACAGCTCTGCCTTTTTCGAAACGGACACCATCTATATTCAATTTAGACATACTGTATGTATTACCGAATCACGGTGAAAAAAACGGTAATTACATCATTTATAAAATGAGAGTTTGTTTATCAGGTACCTACTGAAATTACAACGGTAACACCTTAATAATTATTTTGTTATACATACTGTATGCAAATTTTGCGTATACTACTAACATATTTTCCATGTAGGTTGAAGCCCACTTGGTTCATGCTCCAAGTCATTCGTTTGGAATACGGCACTCTCCCTATTTGGGAACACAGCACATGTTTTTGGACCATGAAAGAACGGTTCTCTTTTAACTAACCAATGACTAACCTAATCGATTGCATTACTAATAAAAACCAGGATTTACCATTTAAAGCAATACAGGTGACAAGTTTTTTAATATTTTGCACTTTTCTAACTGTAACTGTGTTTGCATTTACATGTATGTATACATATTATGTACCTAGAAAATTTAGCACTTTTATATTATTTTGTAGAATTTGATACCATTTAACCACTCCCTCACTCCCTCGTTCATTTTCCTCACAAAAATGTATGATAGAAGATTTTAAATGTAATTTTTGTACTTTCGAGCAATTGCTTAACTCCATATTTTTTTGGTGAATTAAATCTTAAATGGTTTACTATACATAAATAAATATTTTTGAGTCAAAATTGAGTTTTAACATTGAAGGGTCCTGGGCAAAAAGGGTAAAATTTTAAATTAAAAATAATTAACCTCCAATTCGTATGCCCCTGAATAAATTTATTGTTCTTGGTCAATATTTAATTAAAACCATTCAATATATTAGATTACGAGCAAAAATTCATATCATTAGCTGAGACGGTTTCTGAGATATTAAATAAAAATCAAATTTTAGGGTGCCTCTTTAAAGGACTGTATTTTTGCTCAGAAACCACATTTAAATATTTTTTTGTTCATATGTATTAATTTAGGAGCATTTACAATGTAAACAATTGAATTGAAAACTTAATTTTTTTAAATAAAATTTGAAGCCTACCTGGAATAATCATTATTTTTTCACATAAAAATGATTACAACTTTATTTTCAAATTTTATTATATAAAATATGAAAAATTTGTATTTTTTCCTACGAAAATGCTCATAACTTCATTTTGGCTATGTTTGGAAGCGTCCTTGGACCCATGGTCTTTTTGCTTTTTTTTTAATGACCTAGCTCTACAGACTCTAGCGAAAGACGATCTTTAGCTGACGCTGGATGTATCGTATTGTTTTAATTATTAGAATAGTATATTCTATAACTAATAGACAATATTTCGCGCGAGCGGAAAGTTTGTCAACGAGCCGGCAGGCGAGTATGACGGTCCCGCGAGCGTGGAATGACTATTCCATACGTGTTGTAGACTATACTTTTTCTTCGACTGCAAATATGAAACACTGTATGGCTTTTAACTGCGGACAAGGTTAAAAACAATGTTTTTTGTGACGACATTGAAAATGCAACAAAACACATATTTTTAAATAAATCAATTAATGTTATTTAATAATTTGATCAAATCAGTACTTAAAAAAGATTTTTTATTTAATTTTAGCACATATTTACAAATTATAATGCAAAAATTGAAGGTTATGTCAGATTGTTATGACATATATCAGGTTTAAATATTTAACAATAGATGGAGCAGTTTTAATTTTTTGAACTAAATTGATAAAAAACTGGTCAAATATTAAGAAGAGCTAATAAACTTTATGTAATTTTTACTCAAAACTTTAAATTGCATTAAATTATTCAATATTTCGTGGTAAAATATATAGTTTTTTGCTAATTTTGCTACAGTTTTCTTTACTTTTATAAACAAGAGATGGCACTACATGTGCTCATTCTAACACTTGATACAGAATATTCAAACCGTATCTAGAGCTAGAATGGATTCATTCTGTGTTTGAAAAGTGTGTGTATTTGTTTACATTCTAAAGCAGTCGTAGAAAAACACACTTTTACGAAAAATTGCTTTTTGATTTTACTAAATCACTAAATAATAATTTATATTTTGCAAAGAAAAATAAATAATTTTAATCTAATATTTTTCAGGTTGTTTTGGATTACACCCCACAAATTTCATTTGGAATCAAACATTCTCCATATTCCGACCACTATTAAATCGAAGAAAACGATCATCGAAGACGACTGTGTTTTCAATATCTTGCCTTTCAAAACTCAAAAACACAGAAATTAAATCATTATACCGCGCAATTTTCGAAATTGTGTAAAAATTTCCATTTCAGTAAACAAAGCAATGAACTAGAGAAGTGGGGGACAGGAATGGTGTCTGAACGAGTGGCTAATTTGAATGGCAGCCATTAACTGCATTCTTTCCTTAGAGGGTTCAATTTTTTCACACTAGGTGGTGCGATTTGGTAACTTTATAGGGAATTTTCATCTTAGGATTGGCCAATGTGCTTTCAGAGACTTATCTCTGGTGATTAAAGCACCATGCTTTTATTACCATAAAAATTCCCATAAAGTTACCAAATCGCACCACCTAGTGTGAAAAATTTGAACCCGCTAAGGCAAAGAATGCGGTTAATGGCTGACAAAGTAGTGTCACTATTTATTTGTATTGATAACCTGTTCCCCCACTACTCTAGTTCATTGAAACAACGTCCAACTCTAAACAAAGTGCTCTAATTAATGATTCTAAAAAGATTGTAAAAAAAATAAACAAAGGTAATTAACAATTATGTTGTGCCATTTGAACTTTATTTTCCACACGAGGAAAACGATCTATGGTCATTTTTTCCATGTACGCAAATAAAAATCATAAAGGTACCCTAATTTTGGCTGTCTGTGTTAGAAAATATTTAAACAATCTTTCTAGTTTTAGAAACCCCGAAGAGTTGCATTATTTTAAATAATTATTTATTATAATTTAAGATCAAACTTTTTTCCCGTTACATATGTATTATATCATTTATTTCTTCTTTTTTTTTAATGTTATAATCATAAAATTGCTATCAATGTTAGACTATTATGGTATTAATACATAGGACCTATTTAATGCGTATTTTAAGCTTTCAATAGTTTGTAAAAAATAAAAATGTTACAAATAAACCGTAAATCGGGGCATTTTAGAATTGTTTACCTTACCCCTTTAACGGAATATATTTTAGAGGATGTTAATATTATAAATTTAAGCTTATTTAATCTCAACGCGCTGGTTCCTTTTTAGACACTGTTAAATAATTTATTATTTTAACAACCTTTATATTATGTTAATGACGAAATATATTTTATACTTTTAAATGCTGTTTTGTTTATTCCTGTAAGAAAATTAAAATGAAATTTAATTATTTCGCACAATTTTTGAAATTGTGTAAAAAATTCCATTTCAGTAAACAAAGTCCAACTCTAAACAAACTGCTCTATTTAATGTTTCTAAAAAGATTGTAAAAAAATTAAACAAAGGTAATTAACCATTATTTTGTTTTTTTTTGTTTTTTTGTTTTTTATTTTCTACACGAGGAAAACGATCTATGGTCATTTTTTCCGTTTACGCAAGTAAAAATCATTAAGGGACCCTTATTTTGGCTATCTATGTTAAAAAATATTTAAACTATCTAGTTTTAAAAACCTCGAAGAGTTGCATTATTTTAAATAATTCTTTATTATAATTTAAGATCAAACTTTTTTCTCGTTACATATGTATTATATCATTTATTTCTTCTTTTTTTTTTAATGTTATAATCATAAAATTGCTATCAATGTTAGACTATTATGGTATTAATAAATAGGACCTATTTAATGCGTATTTTAAGCTTTTAGTAGTTTGTAAAAAATAAAAATGTTACAAATAAACCGTAAAACGGGGCATTTTAGAATTGTTCATCTTACCCCTTTTAATGGAATATATTTTAAAGCATGTTAATATTATAAATTTAAGCTTATTTAATCTCAACGCGCATGTTCCTTTTTAGACACTGTTAAATAATTTAGTATTTTAACAACCTTTATATTATGTTAATGACGAAATATATTTTATACTTTTAAATGCTGTTTTGTTTATTCCTGTAAGAAAATTAAAATGAAATTTAATTATTTCGCACAATTTTTGAAATTGTGTAAAAAATTCCATTTCAGTAAACAAAGTCCAACTCTAAACAAACTGCTCTATTTAATGTTTCTAAAAAGATTGTAAAAAAATTAAACAAAGGTAATTAACCATTATTTTGTTTTTTTTTGTTTTTTTGTTTTTTATTTTCTACACGAGGAAAACGATCTATGGTCATTTTTTCCGTTTACGCAAGTAAAAATCATTAAGGGACCCTTATTTTGGCTATCTATGTTAAAAAATATTTAAACTATCTAGTTTTAAAAACCTCGAAGAGTTGCATTATTTTAAATAATTCTTTATTATAATTTAAGATCAAACTTTTTTCTCGTTACATATGTATTATATCATTTATTTCTTCTTTTTTTTTTAATGTTATAATCATAAAATTGCTATCAATGTTAGACTATTATGGTATTAATAAATAGGACCTATTTAATGCGTATTTTAAGCTTTTAGTAGTTTGTAAAAAATAAAAATGTTACAAATAAACCGTAAAACGGGGCATTTTAGAATTGTTCATCTTACCCCTTTTAATGGAATATATTTTAAAGCATGTTAATATTATAAATTTAAGCTTATTTAATCTCAACGCGCATGTTCCTTTTTAGACACTGTTAAATAATTTAGTATTTTAACAACCTTTATATTATGTTAATGACGAAATATATTTTATACTTTTAAATGCTGTTTTGTTTATTCCTGTAAGAAAATTAAAATGAAATTTAATAAATCTCTTGCTTTAAAAATAGCTATTAATAAAAACAACATTAAAATCAAACCTATGTTTGTTTAATATCATTTTAAAACCTTTTAAAAACTGGGTAAAACATTTATTCTAGAGGTATGTAGGTAACTTGATATAAGAACTAAAATACCTACATTAAATATTATGGAAAATATCCCAATTATGAAATGTGAAACGGGTACCTTTTCTAGACGGGTGGAAAAATTAGGAAATTAATAAAATTAGATATCAAATTGACTTCACTTTACCTGTAGTTTTTGACCATTTCCTTTTGTTTTTTCTTTGTAGCTTTATCGGATTGTTTTTATTAAAAAAAAAAGAATTTAAATTAATTTTACCTGTGATTGAAATTTTACTAATGTGCTAAATTTGACATCTAATTAAAAATGTAAAAATATATAAAAATTTATTAAAATGCCTATATCTCGGAAAATAATACGCGGCATGTACACCTGATTAGCATTGTTTTACTACGGACAATAAGGGTATGTACCAATCCTAAGGAAATCTGCAGTAAGTGCTTCATAATCATAATCATAATCTTTATTGGTGCTAGCACAATTACAAAATTGTTTACACAAGTCAGTGTGTGAATAAATAAATAAATAATTTAAAAAAAATAAAAAAAAAAAATAATATACAAAAGCCTCACAATTCCCCTAGTTCTTGAGGCACAACCTTCTGCAGAAACTCCTCTGCGCTGTAAAAGGCTTGAGAAAGTAGCCATTTTTTGATATAGGTTTTAAATGGGTTCAAAGGCAGATCTTTAATCTCTTTAACATTTTTTGGTAGTTTGTGCCATTTCTACTGGAGCGAAGCCTCAGAAATTCAATTCTTATTTTATTTTGAGTGGTAGTGCCGTAATTATGATAAGAACTATTTATGTTGTATAAGTGAATATTTTTATGTATATAGATTAAGCAATGTAAAATATATAGTGATGGCAAGGTTAAAACTTTATATTCAATAAATTTGCTTCTGACATCATCCTGATAGCCTATCTTACCTATGATGCGCATGACTTTTCTTTGAAGTCCAAAAATTCTTGACATACAAGAGGCATGACCCCAGCTTATCAGACCATATGCCATCCGAGCTGAGAAGAGCGCATGGTATGCTGTTAAGAGTATATTCAAGCCTACTGTACCAGAAAGCTGCCTAATTAAATACACATTTTTATTTAATTTCTTTGCCAGATATTCAATATGTTGAGACCAGGTGAGTTTTGGGTCTAAATATACGCCCAAAAACTTTGCCTTTTCAGGATTTTCAAAATTTTCTGTCAGTCTGTGGGTAAACAGCAATTCGACAGTTTTGGTTTCGTTGAGTGCTAGGTGATTTGCACCAAACCATCCTTTGGCATTTGAGTGTGTCGCGCATGCCCTCCTGGAGAATATCCAAATTTCTATTTTTTCTTAAAAATGTTGTATCGTCTGCGAAAAGTATCGTGTCAGTGTTTTCCACAGATAAGTACAAACCATTTATATATATATTAAAAAGAGGAGTGGCCCAAGGACAGATCCTTGGGGCACTCCACTTTCAACACTCCTTGAGCTAGATTTTTTATTATTAATTACTGTGTACTGTATTCTATTTGACAGATACGATTCAATGAGCCTACAACTCATGTTTTTAAAATTTAAATGTTTCAGCTTCTCCAGAAGTAAGGGATGCGACACACAATCAAACGCCTTTTGGAGATCGCACAAAGTCACCCCAACAAAGTCCCCATTTTCCATTCCCTCTACTATACTATTTACAAGATTAATGATTGCTGAACCCCGAAGAGTTGCATTATTTTAAATAATTATTTATTATAATTTAAGATCAAACTTTTTTCCCATTACATATGTATTATATCATTTATTTCTTCTTTTTTTTTAATGTTATAATCATAAAATTGCTATCAATGTTAGACTATTATGGTATTAATACATAGGACCTATTTAATGCGTATTTTAAGCTTTCAATAGTTTGTAAAAAATAAAAATGTTACAAATAAACCGTAAATCGGGGCATTTTAGAATTGTTTACCTTACCCCTTTAACGGAATATATTTTAGAGGATGTTAATATTATAAATTTAAGCTTATTTAATCTCAACGCGCTGGTTCCTTTTTAGACACTGTTAAATAATTTATTATTTTAACAACCTTTATATTATGTTAATGACGAAATATATTTTATACTTTTAAATGCTGTTTTGTTTATTCCTGTAAGAAAATTAAAATGAAATTTAATTATTTCGCACAATTTTTGAAATTGTGTAAAAAATTCCATTTCAGTAAACAAAGTCCAACTCTAAACAAACTGCTCTATTTAATGTTTCTAAAAAGATTGTAAAAAAATTAAACAAAGGTAATTAACCATTATTTTGTTTTTTTTTGTTTTTTTGTTTTTTATTTTCTACACGAGGAAAACGATCTATGGTCATTTTTTCCGTTTACGCAAGTAAAAATCATTAAGGGACCCTTATTTTGGCTATCTATGTTAAAAAATATTTAAACTATCTAGTTTTAAAAACCTCGAAGAGTTGCATTATTTTAAATAATTCTTTATTATAATTTAAGATCAAACTTTTTTCTCGTTACATATGTATTATATCATTTATTTCTTCTTTTTTTTTTAATGTTATAATCATAAAATTGCTATCAATGTTAGACTATTATGGTATTAATAAATAGGACCTATTTAATGCGTATTTTAAGCTTTTAGTAGTTTGTAAAAAATAAAAATGTTACAAATAAACCGTAAAACGGGGCATTTTAGAATTGTTCATCTTACCCCTTTTAATGGAATATATTTTAAAGCATGTTAATATTATAAATTTAAGCTTATTTAATCTCAACGCGCATGTTCCTTTTTAGACACTGTTAAATAATTTAGTATTTTAACAACCTTTATATTATGTTAATGACGAAATATATTTTATACTTTTAAATGCTGTTTTGTTTATTCCTGTAAGAAAATTAAAATGAAATTTAATAAATCTCTTGCTTTAAAAATAGCTATTAATAAAAACAACATTAAAATCAAACCTATGTTTGTTTAATATCATTTTAAAACCTTTTAAAAACTGGGTAAAACATTTATTCTAGAGGTATGTAGGTAACTTGATATAAGAACTAAAATACCTACATTAAATATTATGGAAAATATCCCAATTATGAAATGTGAAACGGGTACCTTTTCTAGACGGGTGGAAAAATTAGGAAATTAATAAAATTAGATATCAAATTGACTTCACTTTACCTGTAGTTTTTGACCATTTCCTTTTGTTTTTTCTTTGTAGCTTTATCGGATTGTTTTTATTAAAAAAAAAAAGAATTTAAATTAATTTTACCTGTGATTGAAATTTTACTAATGTGCTAAATTTGACATCTAATTAAAAATGTAAAAATATATAAAAATTTATTAAAATGCCTATATCTCGGAAAATAATACGCGGCATGTACACCTGATTAGCATTGTTTTACTACGGACAATAAGGGTATGTACCAATCCTAAGGAAATCTGCAGTAAGTGCTTCATAATCATAATCATAATCTTTATTGGTGCTAGCACAATTACAAAATTGTTTACACAAGTCAGTGTGTGAATAAATAAATAAATAATTTAAAAAAAATAAAAAAAAAAATAATATACAAAAGCCTCACAATTCCCCTAGTTCTTGAGGCACAACCTTCTGCAGAAACTCCTCTGCGCTGTAAAAGGCTTGAGAAAGTAGCCATTTTTTGATATAGGTTTTAAATGGGTTCAAAGGCAGATCTTTAATCTCTTTAATATTTTTTGGTAGTTTGTGCCATTTCTACTGGAGCGAAGCCTCAGAAATTCAATTCTTATTTTATTTTGAGTGGTAGTGCCGTAATTATGATAAGAACTATTTATGTTGTATAAGTGAATATTTTTATGTATATAGATTAAGCAATGTAAAATATATAGTGATGGCAAGGTTAAAACTTTATATTCAATAAATTTGCTTCTGACATCATCCTGATAGCCTATCTTACCTATGATGCGCATGACTTTTCTTTGAAGTCCAAAAATTCTTGACATACAAGAGGCATGACCCCAGCTTATCAGACCATATGCCATCCGAGCTGAGAAGAGCGCATGGTATGCTGTTAAGAGTATATTCAAGCCTACTGTACCAGAAAGCTGCCTAATTAAATACACATTTTTATTTAATTTCTTTGCCAGATATTCAATATGTTGAGACCAGGTGAGTTTTGGGTCTAAATATACGCCCAAAAACTTTGCCTTTTCAGGATTTTCAAAATTTTCTGTCAGTCTGTGGGTAAACAGCAATTCGACAGTTTTGGTTTCGTTGAGTGCTAGGTGATTTGCACCAAACCATCCTTTGGCATTTGAGTGTGTCGCGCATGCCCTCCTGGAGAATATCCAAATTTCTATTTTTTCTTAAAAATGTTGTATCGTCTGCGAAAAGTATCGTGTCAGTGTTTTCCACAGATAAGTACAAACCATTTATATATATATTAAAAAGAGGAGTGGCCCAAGGACAGATCCTTGGGGCACTCCACTTTCAACACTCCTTGAGCTAGATTTTTTATTATTAATTACTGTGTACTGTATTCTATTTGACAGATACGATTCAATGAGCCTACAACTCATGTTTTTAAAATTTAAATGTTTCAGCTTCTCCAGAAGTAAGGGATGCGACACACAATCAAACGCCTTTTGGAGATCGCACAAAGTCACCCCAACAAAGTCCCCATTTTCCATTCCCTCTACTATACTATTTACAAGATTAATGATTGCTGAGTTTGTAGAAAGTTTTTGACGAAATCCGTATTGCTTTTTGTATAACAAGTCATTATTTTCCAGATGTTCTGTTATTTGTTCTTTTAAAACAGTTTCAAATATTTTTGAAATAATAGGGACTAGGGAAATGGGGCGAAAATTGTTAGGGGTGACCTCTCCACCCTTATGGACAGGGATAACCTTCGAGACCTTTAGAATTTCCGGGAAAATACCCAAATTTATACTTTGATTTACGATCTTTGTTAAAGGAATTATAATTATGTTTTTTATGTGTTTAATTATTTTGGCACTAATGTCAAAATGGTCCAGACTGGTTGTATTCTTTAACTTGTTTATTATATCGCGCATCTTATTATATGATATATTGTAAAATTCAAACGAAGGAAAGGTGTTTTGTTCTAAAAAGTCTCGAAAATGTCTCCCATGACCATTTTGGGTGGGATTCAGCTCACTTAATCTCTCAGAAATGCTTACAAAAAAGTTATTAAGCTCCTCAGGATCAATATTTAAGTTTTGATGTTTTTGTTTATTTTTATTTGCACCATTATTTTTTATAACATTCCAAAAAGTTTTCGGTGTGCTACCATTTTCTTTTATGTAATTTTCATTAAAATTTCGTTTAGCTTGTAAGCATTTCTGTATGAGCTCAAGCATATCATCCGGGAAGTTGTGGTGCAACTCACTCAGCAAACAGACATTTTGACGCATGTGCATTAAATTTTCATTAAACCATTTTTTGACTTTTTTATTTTTTGTAATGTTTTTTTCTTTTTTTGGAAAAGTTAAATCTATATTTTTGTTTAAAATATTCATAAATTCTGAAAATTTGCTATTTATGTCTAAGTGCTGATTATCCACAAACTCCCAGTTTTCATTTCTGATAAAATCTGATAAAATTTAAACATACCTTCAGCATTAAAAGTTCTGTAAAATACTCTTTCGTGTACCTGGTCAGCTTTTGGCATCTCAACACAGATTGAGATAGCTTTATGGTCTGACAAGCCTGGGTCAAAGACTCTTGTAGTGTAGGCTTTGTTAAAGTTGATCAGAATGTTGTCAATGCAATTTTTCTTTCTAGTTTTTTCACTTATAGTATACCTAAAATTAAAAGAAGATATTAGGTCACTAAATTCCTGAAGCTGTTATCATTCGAGTTAAATTTAATATTAAAGTCACCGACCACTATGACTTTTATGAA
Organism: Brachypterus glaber; assembly: GCA_958510825.1. Lineage (NCBI taxonomy): Eukaryota > Metazoa > Arthropoda > Insecta > Coleoptera > Kateretidae > Brachypterus > Brachypterus glaber. The sequence goes on from OY294050.1 coordinate 29,840,981, forward strand.
GTTATGGGTATTTAAGGGCATAAATTTCTTATAACAAGAAAAAATTAATATTATTATAAAATATTGATCAATTTCAAAATGGCGGAGCTGTGCCCTTTTTTGTTCGAAAATTCACAACATTGCTTCATTTTAGGCGTAATGGCAGGCACATAAAACTTTTTTTCATTGTCATAAAACATTTTGCGTGTAGCCCAATATGTCCTCAAAAAAAAAAAACACCATAATTTTTTTTATTGGATATATATCGTCCACTAAAGGCTCT
>OY294050.1:29841442-29970508 GCA_958510825.1 Brachypterus glaber
ACAACTTCTTACAAATATAACCGCATAGATTTAAATGCCGTTCTTCTGGACATAGGTGGTGAAAGGATTCTTATGTTTTATGTTCTTATGCAAGCTTCTGGATAGGCCTTTAGGTGTTTTTTCGTTTATTAAAAAATGAAAATCCATCCCAAAGTTTTACATAGAAGCAACACTGCAAGTAACTTTCTTTTTTAGTACTTAGGATTAGTACATACCGTTATTCTCCGTAGTAAAATAATGCTAACCTCGAAAACGGTATGTGTCAGGTGTACATGCCGCGTTCCTCTTTCGGAGGGCAGAATAGTCCTACGATAAAAATAATTATAATTTTCAATTTTGGCGAAGGTGTCTACATCTATGGATATGAATAAACCAAAAACCCCTGTTTCTAACGTTTAACCCCTGAATTGAAAAACAAAAACAGACTGAAAAAGTAAATTTGAATTCAGCGCACAAAAATAGGGTTCTCCACTAAGTCTTGTTTTTAATATTTGAACACTGATTTACAAAGTACTTTATAATAGTAAGGTAAATGTAAAGTAATTTTCCTTTTTGATAACGCTAACTATTTTAAAAATCGATTTAAAGTTTAAATTTTTTCGTCGCGCCTTATTTTCTACGTCACAGATAGAGACTGCGCAGAAACGACATTTTATTTCTTAGTGTGGCTAAACTGCTAGCGTAGACATAACCTCACTTTTTATCTGTCAGTGGAGAGTTCCGTGTTAAATTTCGGAATCGGTTTGTTTTTAAAGTTATTTTATTTGTTTTTGCTTTAATTATGGCTTCAGTGGATTTTTTTTTGTGAAAGCAAGCAGCGAAAATTTACTACACGTTAAACTTGGACTATTTTAGTGTGGAGTTCCGAAGGTTTAAAAATGTATGGTCAGTATACACTATTTATTTTAATTTTAGTTTTTACTGAGTTTTTTGTTCTATTCATGTGGATAAACTATTTTTTTTGAGTAATTTGTGAAAAATGTGAAGGATATTTTAAAACATATTGTATATTTGCAGGTTATGAAGAAAGATGTTATTGGTTATGTGCAACTCAATCAGGACAAGAGCACTAGTATTTGCACAGTAAAAGGACGTGTTGTCCTTGAGCACAAAGTTCATGATCGCAGCAGAAATTGATGAAAATAATAGTCATTCTTAGTTGCAAAGTTGTACAGCTTCTGAAGGTAAATTATTTTAGTTATTTTGGTCTGTGGAATTCTGGGGTTCTATTTTAAATACCTTATAAAAAGTCAGCTGTTGTGCGGCAATCCCCTAAGCAACAGGAGCCTCAGCCGAGTATATATCTGTGGCTTGGTTCTAAAAGGGCCAATGTCAAAAATTTTAAACATGTACAAGTCAAACATTGGCTGTTTTAGCAGTTTAACAGACATGTTTATTAAAAACACTTAAAATCTACATTTATCTCACAAGCACTGACGTTGGCTTTTTTAGGTTATATAGATCTAAGAAAAAGTTAGTTCTGCAGTATAACTTATAATAAGGATATAGTGACATTGGCCCTTTTAGAACCAAGCCATGATATACAACCAGATTTTTTCCTGCTAACTACCCCCCCGCTCAGAATAAGATTTAACACTTTCTTGATATTGAGGGCTTTATAACGTAGAGGTGTACCTTCAGTTTTTGGTTTCCGTTCCATGTTATGAAGCCTTCGATATAATCATAGCAAAAGTAAAAAGCATTTTTAATTGTTCTAGGTGGATATAAGCATGCAATTGCAGAGGTTAAGTGCAAAAACCAGCATTAGCACAAGTGGACCACAAAATGAAATACATCAAGCCCTCTGAATTGAAAATTGGGGGACCCTCTATGTTCTTTGAAGATATAGGAAATTACTTTAGGATCAGAATTTTAGATGATTTCAGAACACAACATAGTTTTCCTCAAATCCACAAAAAAAATAAGTTAGGGTGGGGTAATAAAATTCAAAAAGAGTATTGAATAACAAACATTTATTTAAATATAAATGTATATTATGTATATGAAAATATGTATATGTATGTATATTATATTATGTATATGAAAATTACTTATCTTGGAATTTAATGTAGACATAATTTATTATACAGTGCGGTCCAAAAGTCACCCCCCCCCCTTTTAACTTTTGAACGAGTTGAGATATCGACTTCAAATTTAGAACTCTTAAATAAGACAACTTAAACTATCTTTTAGCATATATTTGATATTTTCAGCTCTTAAAATGTGGGCAGGGGGGCATGGAGGGACATTTTTTTTAATAATCGTGTGATACATCATTTTAAAGCTTATAAAATTCTCTATTTAAACAAACATTTTTAAATTTTTTAAAAATATTTTTTAAGGTTTTGATTTTTCAATTTTTTGTGCTAAAACATTCGATTTTTTAAGTTTTTTTTTATAATTTTTTATTTATGTTAACTAAAATTAGTTTAAAAGTATAATTAACATTTTTTTATGATGAAATTAGGCATTTTAAAAAAATTATTTGTTTTTTTTTAGAGGTATTTTGACATTAATACCCATTTTCAACCCCATTTTAAACCCAATTTTTTTTTTAATTTAAAAATATGGAGTTAAATGGAGAATTTTATAAGCTTTAAAATGATGTATTACAGGACCCCCCTTTCCATTTAAAAAAATGTGCCCCCATGCCCCCTGCCCACATTTTAAGAGCTGAAAGTATTAAATATATGCTAAAAGATAGTTTAAGTTGTCTTATTTAAAAGTTCCAAATTTGAAGTTGATATCTCAACTGGTTTAAAAGTTAAGGGGGGGGGGTGACTTTTGGACCGCTCTGTATAATACAATGATTGTACAAATAAATAAACTTAACACAAGATACAAGTGCCTTACTCATTTTTAATTATAACTTTAAATATTAGTGCTAGTACATGTTCCCTGCAGGTTGGCACCGAAATTTAAAATCCAAATTCGTTGACTTCCCTGACCAAATTTGTTAATTTCAGAAAGTATTTTACAAAATTTCCTGACTTTTCCTGATCATCTGCAACAAAATAAGTACTGTTAGTATTAATTTACATACAAAAATATTTATTAGTGATAGATAACACCCTCCAAATTTCAAGGTTTTATCTTAATGTATTCTTAAGTTTGTTACTCAGTTTATTGTATTTCTGGAATAAAGTTTGCCATACAAAAACGGTTATTTTTTTTTTGAAAATTCTTTCATAATATACATAATATATGTATAGTGGGAAGCAAACATGCATAACTAGCTAAAATATTGTAAAATATAACTTATTCCTCCCGTTTCTGCCCTGCCAAGTTGGCAGGGCAGAAACATAAAAAAACATAAACATAATTAGAACAAGAGAAAATACACAACTGCCCAAATATCTGTCTCAGGTAGGGCACACAAATACCGGGACCAGGTCAGTTTTGCTGGTCCCGAGGAAAAAAAAAATGTGTACACTTTTTTGTTTTTATTGGCTTTATTATAACAAAAAATACTGCTGCCAATAATTAATATTTTTCCCTATAGGCCTAGTTTCATTAAAATCAAAATCGAAAAAAATTAAAAATTCAAAAAAAGTTTCTTGTTTCGTAAAACGAAAAATAAATTGAAAAAAAAAATGTTTTTGAAATAAATTGTTTTTACCCCATTTTAACCCCTTATCCCAATCCAATTTTTACCAAAAACAATCCCAGCCTAGAACTTTAGATAATCAACCAACAGACAGATTTTTTTTTACGGAAATCAATTTTTTTTGGATATAAAAGTCCAGAAACGTAAAAAAGCAATAAAAATTTTCCGATGTTTTTTTAATTAATGCAAGACTTTCCTTGGGGAAGGTAAAATGAGCACATATCATTTATTTGTGATGATTTTTTTTTAACAAAGAATTATATATTTTTTATATGAAATTATATAAAAATGTAGTATGCTGTACTGATAAGTTAAAATACCTTACTCCTACGATGGTTTTTTTACCCCTCTTTTCTCTAATCTGAAATCGTGCTTATTGTTTGCTTTTTAAATTATAAAATATAATTTATTTGTTGATTAATACGTTATAATTAAGAGGTATGTGTATTAAATATAAATTATATTCTCTCCCTAAATATCAATTCATGATACTAGGTTAGGTACTGGTGCTTTTTTTTCAAATTTTACTCATATTAATCCCAATTTTTTGGAAAATTCAACTCCAGCTAAAGCAGTCGTTGCATTTTCATCATTGGGATTAATATTCGTAAAATTTATCTAAAAACCACCAAGGGAACGTTCAAGTATTACGTAACGCAAATTTTGATCATTTTGGTTTGGACTCATCTATCACCCAATAAAATTTTTCTATCAATGTCCATACACCCTGTATATAATTTTAAACTTACTTCAAAATGGTCCTCACAGCAGAACTATCCACCTATAGATTTCTTTGCGCCACTGGTTGTTGAAAAACAGATAACTATGATTTCCTTACAGCCTCTGGTTTTTGGTACAGTAAAAAAAACTTCTTTGCAGTTTTTTGATGAATTTTTGCAACTTGGAAAATAACAGTTATTGAAATCCATGCCTAAAATTTAAACACGAGTATATAATTTGGTTTTATAAATAAAAACTAAACATTATACTTGAAATATATTATGTAACACTTAAAGTATGTCCCCGGATGCAGATATTTTCTGCACATAGATAAACTTACATTATAGTCTGTAAATCTGCAAGTCCTTTGAAAATAAACTATATTTCAAGAATGCTTTGACATAGATATGAAATTTAAACCAATAATTTTCTATATGGTAAAAAAATCTTAGGTCCAAATATTAAGGCCTCAAACCTTTTAGTGTTTCGCAAAAGACTTGCAGCTATGCTAACGCTTTGCCTACCTATTTAAAATGCACTATACACTGTCTTGAAATATAAAAAGTCCAGTAAATACACACCAAATAAAAGTTAAACTGAATAAAACCGAAAAAAAGGAAAATATAACCTCACATCAACGCTTCATGACAGTCACATCTACTTAATAACAATCAGAGTAGCCAACGTACAAAATCAAAACTGATTTGAACTGCGCAAACTCTGTCTGTTACGTTTTCAGTGGAGCGGGAAAAAATAATTCAAATTTTATAATTTTTTTTCTCCTGTTTAAGTAGACTAAAAAATAAATAAATAGCATATATATTATAATTAGAACCTCTAGTTTTTAAAAATAATTAAAACCAAAAATCGAAGAAGACCCTATTGTAGAAAGCAATAAAGCGTGTTTACACAAAAAAAAATACTGCTGCCAATAAAATAATACTTTTCCTTGTAGGCTTAGGCCTACCTATAAAACAAAACAAAAACAAAAAATAAACAAAAAGGAATAAAAAAATGAACTTTAAAAAAGTTTTTTTTTTCGAAAGACGAAAAATTAAAAAAAAAACATTTTTTTTTGAAAAAGTTGTATATTTCAAGAAAAGTCGAGGACCATTTTTTTAGTAATTGACTTTTTTCTCGAGTATTTTTAGGCTATAAAATTTGTAATTTTTGACCTTCTCTCCCCTCCACAAAATCTTCTTCGCTACGGCCCTGACCCCACCCCGATTTACCAAAAAACAATCCCAACCTAGAACTTTTGTTAAGAAACCTATGGTCCAAATTTAAAGTCTTTAGGTCAAAGCGTTGTTGTGGTCACAAATTTTCCGGACATACAGGTAAACAGAGAGACGGAACTTTTTTTGGATATAAAACGTCAAGAAAATGCAATAATATTTTTTTTCTATTTTTGTACTACCGCAACATTTCTCGGGGAAATTAATATCACTGTATGATTTTTTATTTTTTTTTTCAAAATATTTTTTTCGTTTTTTAATTTTTTATGAGCTATACTAGGCACAGTGACCCCAGAATAGAAATAACCAAAGAGCCAAAAATTAAAAAAAATATGTGGATTTTTTTTTATAACGAAAACGTTATTTTTTTTAGCGTAGAATTAGAGCATTTTGGGAAACTTTTTCCGATTGGCCTGAAATTTGCACCAAACCTTTATTATATGGTGTTTAATAGTTGGTATAAAAATCAACTGCACCCTATTTTTCCAAGACCCTCAAAATGGGTTTAAACGCCAAAAAATTTACATTTTTTTAATTTTTTACATTTACTAACTTAACCGTACATTTTTAAGAAAAACATTCTTATGAAAAATCAATCAGCATTTTAGAAGCTTTAATTTTCTATTTTATTTTTTAAAATCGGTTAATAAATAAAACAGTTATGTCATCACAATTTTAGAATTACGCCAGAAAAAAAAATAAAAAAAATGCATTTTGTTATATTTTGACTGTCAAAATATAACAAAATACAATTTTTTTATTTTTTTTCTAGCCTAATTCTATAATTGTGATGACATAACTGTTTTATTTATTAACCGATTTTAAAAATTAAGATAGAAAATTAAAGCTTGTAAAATGCTGATTGATTTTTCATAAGAATATTTTTCTTAAAAATGTACCGTTAAGTCAGTAAATGTCAAAAATCAAAAAAAAAATGTCAAGTTTTTGGCGTTTAAACCCGTTTTGGGGGTCTTAGAAAAATAGGGTGATTTTCATAACAACTATAAAGTACCATATAATAAAGGTTTGGTACAAATTTCAGGCCAATCGAAAAACCTCTAATTCTACGCCAAGAAAAATCACGTTTTTCATTATAAAAAAATTTCCTCTACAGATTTTTTAATTTTTGGCACTTTTTACTCGTATTTGGTCCCTGAACACGAATTATCATGATTGGTTGATGGAACGGTAAATTTTGGTTATTACCTTTCTAGGGTCACTGTATGGGAAGTATTGTTTTGTTGGCAGCAGTATTTTTTACCGAAGTCATTATAAAGAAGATTTAGGAGATGTAGTAGTTGATATTAATTGGCTCTTGACAGGATGTTACAAATCTATAACTTTCACATACTCGTATAAAAACAAGTCGTGAATATATGTAATGCTTCACATGCCATAGTGTAAACTCTGCGGTGGATATTTTTTCCGAGAGTTTATTTGCTTCAGTGCCGCACCCAGGGGGGGCTGTCTGGCGGCAGCCACCCTAAGCCCTAAAATTAAAAATTGTTTTAAACAATTTTTTTTACTATTTTGCCTGTAAGCTTTTCAAAATTTTTGCCTGCGGCCAAGGGCGTATCCAAGATTTTCTTTCAAGGGGGGACAAAACATTTTTTCCCTAAATCTCGAAAAGAATGAAAATGGCGAAATTTTTTTCATGTTTTTTTACTTCTGTTAATTTCCGTCCTTTTTTTAATTCAATGTACTAAAACTCAAGTTTTAAAAATTTAAATTAAAAAAAAAACGAAGAAAGCCCTAGCGCCGCAGGTGAAAAATTTTACAACTGTGCTAGTCTATTTAAATTTGAAAACAGTGGTATAAGATCTAGCTCCGTAGGCGAAAATATTAATTAATTTTAAGGTTAGGTTTTACAAACTAGAATAAAAAAGAACGTAAAAAGCTATAGCGCCGCAGACAATTTTTTTTAGAAATTTTATAGCCTATTTTAATTTTAGAAGTGTTACTATTTAAAGTTTAAATGCAAGAAACCTCTAGCACCGCAGGCGAAAATTTTTACAAATTTGAAGCTGTAGGGTCCACTTGGAAAAGAGCCTGCATATTTGCTTCGCTTTGTATCCTTAGGGGAGTAAAAAAGCTATAGCGCCGCATGCGAATTTTTTTATAAATTTTTTAGTCCATTTTAATTTTAAAAGTGTTACTATTTAAAGTTTAAATGCAAAAAATCTAGCGCCGCATGATAAGTTATGTTTTATGAGGCTTCACATACATATTTGAAGTTTTATAAAATAATTTGCTTTTCGAATTCTTAGAAATTGTTTATCCTGAAAACAGTAAGAGTTTTTTCCTATGGCGCGCCACTGCGCTAAACTTCCCTGGTAGAAAAGTACATAAATCTAACTTAACATAACATTAGATTAGTGACATTTTTATGTTTAGTCTCAAACGTTATACAAAAACGTTATAAAATATATAATTAAAACCTTAAAAACTAACGTTTGACAAAAATGTTATAAAATATATAAATCTAACCTTAAAAACTAAAGTTTGATAAATACGTTATAAAATACATAAATCTAACGTTAGTTTCCCAACTAAATTCTAACCTTTTTTTAACCTTATACCAACTTTAAATGTTTTTTAAATTTCCATTATTATATATTAAGCTATAGTAGAAAATACTCATTTCAGACAGATATGTGGCAAGGTTTGATAATTATTTATTATTTCTATAATAAGTTTAAATAAATATCCCCCAAAAGTCAAAATTATAGTAAGTCTGGCAACGCTGAAAAAATATTTTAAGATTCTGAATGTATAAATAAATATTAACTAACTAAATAATAGTTTTTCTGAGAGGTAAACGTATTTATCGAAGTATAACAGCATATTACACGAAAAATATTTAAGGCCACCTAAAAAGATGGCTATTTTATAATAAATGTAACGAAATTATGTTTAAAAATATTATGATTGCTAAAATACATTAAGGTTTATTTATATGAATAAATTTGTCTCCATCTGCCATTTTATGATGCAGGTAGAAATTTCCTATTTGGTCACGCCCCCTCCGAAAGTTAGAAATAAACATACTCATAACTCATAACGTATTTCTAACTTAAAAATCTAACGTTAGATTAATGTTTGTAACTAACGTTTGATTCTAACGTTAAAAAGCGCGACATTTGCATATATTTTATAACGTACTTTATCACAGTTTTCTAACGTTAGAAAAACGTCATTCTAACGTTAAATTTTCACTAGGGTTAATAAAAAAAAAGTTAGAAATCTTCAACGCGAAAGTCTACTCGGCGAGTAGTACTCGCACTTGATCATTTTTTATGTGTGATTATGATCTGTATTACAGCGAAGCGTAGAACAAGTTTACAACATAACTATTCTCTACCGTTTCAAAAATTATTATCTTAATTTGATTTGATCTCATGGGACTAATAGAAATATGGCATTTTATTTTTTATGTCACAAATTTAAACATTAACACTATATCACAGAAATTTATTAGGCATTTATTTAAAATTATTCCGATGTCCAGTTTATTTATTAGGGAACGTAAATTAATTAAAAAATAATAAATATTAATTTAAGAATTTAGAATTTAAATGAGGGGTCTATAAGAAAAGTTTCATATAAGAGAACTAAAATCATAGTGATATTATATCACTGTGATTTTAGTTCTCTATTATAATAATACATATCATTAGGCTAAAATTAAAGTTAAGTGTTCTGGAAATGCCAACTATATCACTATAGGTTTTAAGCATTTTAATTTGATTTTCGAGAAACCAAAAATTTTCTTTATGAATCGATTCATATGCCCCTAGGAACATTTTGGATGAAAATTTAAAAAATCTATGTGGTGCTTTTTTTAATTTGTTTTTTTTTTGTATGCTTTTTACCTATAAACTCGGAATATCTATTCTGGCGTTGTTAAGGATCCAAGAAAATATTACACGGTTCAATGTCATTTTAAAGATTTTTTTATGCAATCGAAAATCGGTTTACTGAATCTCGAGGTAAAATAGTTAAATTATTTTTAAATTTGTAATTTTCTAAAAATTGGCATTTAGAAAAAAATTATATTTGACATGTTGTAGCTCTTTTAAAAGCCATTTTTATGCTCCATTTTAAAAGTATAATTTACGTTTTTTCATCATGAAATTAGTCATTTTTTTGGAGAAATTTTGACAAAAATACCCATTTTCAGCCCTATTTTAAAGCCAAAAGAAAAAAATGTTTAAAAAATATATTGTTAAATGGAGAATTTTATAAGCTTTAAAATGATGTATCACACGACCCCCCTTTTTATTTAAAAAAATATTCCCCCATGCCCTACCCACATTTTAAAAACATAAAGTATCAAATATAAGCTAAAATACAGTTTAAGTTGTCTTATTTAAGAGTTCTTAATTTGAAGTCGATATCTCAACTCGTTCAAAAGTTAAGGGCGAGGGGGACTTTTGGACCGCTCTGTATTTACGTAATATAAATCCATGTATAAGATTTTTGAAAGAATAAATGTCATGATTTTTTTTCTGGTCCAATATCTTCCGAATTACTGAACCGATTTTAAAAAGTAAAAATGTTTGAATTGTCATTAAATTTCGTCTAAAATTATATGTAATAAGACCTATCTCAAATTTTACCAGTAGTGGTCTTTATCAAAAATTTAAATATATGACCATAATTAAAATTATATAAAGTCAAATATTTCGATAACGTTTACACCGATTTTAAAAAAATTAACATTATCATAATCAGCATAAAAAGAGCTTTTAAAAGGACTACAACATGTCATATATTATTTTTTTCTAAATGCATATTTTTAGAAAATTACAAATTTTAAAATAATTTAAATATTTGTGCCCCATTACCTCAAGATTCAGTAAACTATTTTTAAAAATTTAACATAATCATAATTAGCATAAAAAGAGCTTTTAAATGGGCTATTACATATCATATATTACTTTTTTCTGAATTTTTGCGAAATTAGAAATTTTAAAATATTTTAACTAATTGTGCCTCATTATCGGGAGATTTAGTAAACCGATTTTCCATTGCAAATCACAATTTTATTAACCATGAAAAAACCTTTAAAAAGACATGTAACATGTCCTATTTTCTTGGATCCTTAATAACGCCAACATAGATATTCCAAATTCATACGTTAGGTACAAGCGTACAAAAAATCAAATTAAAAAAAAAGATGTTTTTTTTATTTTTACCCAAAATATTCCTAGGGGCATGCCTAATCGATTCATAAAAAAGAAGTTTCGTTTGTCGAAAAAAAAATTCAAAACCCTAGAAACCTATAGTGATATGTTTGTTAAGTATATTTAAACATGTATAGATATAGGTATACCTACTTAAATTAAATGTTTTGCTTGATTGAAGTTGAAGTGCTTGGCTTGAATAATAAAATTTCTTGTTTTAAAGAAACTTGAATAAAATATGACATACTTGTCAATATCGATATTTATCAATGATTTCTCTGAATTATTGATATTTATACTGAATATTTCAAATGCATACTAAAATAATGATAATAGTACTAATACCATCTTCTTGAAAACAAATACTAAGTGAACTATGGAAGGATACTACCGCGTCGTACTTAACGAGTTTACTACCCAAAATAGCGTGAGTTTGATTCTCACCGGCGCCGATTTGCATTTTTCAGTTAATTAATAATTGAAATTTGGCGAAGGCGTAAGTGAAGCGGACACTCCCTATAAATTGGTTCGAAAGTCAATTAAAGCCGGTGGTTCCATCTACTACTAGCCCACACAAGTCCTGGACTTAGGGGATGCTTAATTAAGTAGAATAGTATGAGATTAAACAAAATGTAATGTAAAAACTTGAACCAAATTTTTAAAATTAATTTAATATATGTCCCCCCCAACTATCTTAAAAAGTTTTATATTTTATTGATCCAAAACAAAAGTTGTATATTTTATGGATTCAAAATACAAAAGTTGTATATTTCACAAAAAAAAGTTGCATATTGCAGGGACAGACAAAAGTTGTATATTGCAGGGATTCAAAATACAAAACTTTTTTTACTTGTACAAACTTTCACCGACAAGGCTTTTTTGGAGGTGAGGACCTCATCAAAATTTGTTTGGTTAGGGGTAATTTTTTTATACTTGTACGGACAAAGCTTTTTGAAGGTGATGACCTTTTTTTTGTTGTTCTAACTTTTTTGTCGAAGAAAAAAGTTGTGTTTTTAACCGACTTCCAAAAAGGAGAAGGTTATCAATTCGACGTGTGACTTTGTTTTTTTATGTTTGTTCCCGCATAACTTTGGAACGAATGAACGGATGTTGATGAAACTTCTTGCAACCTAAAGAGGGCATTCATAAGGTGGTCCCGTTTTAATTTGACTCTCGGATAATGCCGGGTAGGGCCGGATAATAAGGATAAATCTAATAATTTTAACGCAATTTCACTTAAAAACGGCTTAATTTGGTTCTACTACCAACCAAAATTTTAAAGAAATATCGGATAACTCGGATAAGCCGGATAACTTGATTAAGGGGTCACTCAAATATTGCGGCACGCTGAAAATCTTTTAAATGCCTTTAGACTTGATTCTTTGGACCTGTAATATTAAAATACCAAGAGAAAATGATAAATTTTGTGATTTTACCATAAGGCGTTATTTTATTATTACTAACTTAAAGTTTAACAAGATTTTCTTTAGTATTTCGTTTAAAATAAGGTTGTTTGGACTCTTGGGCGCTGAAATAAAAATATTACTTTTATTTTTTAGAAAGTATCTTTAAGATAATGACGTCACGCACTAACAGTGCGTTGCGACTTTTAGCAACTTTTGGCAAAAAAAAATTAACCGAATTCTGTGTCTCTAAAAAGTAAAAGATAAAAAATACTTAAGTCTGTGCCAATTTCACAGCAAACAATATTAAAATATTGAAAAAACAATTATTAGTAATAAATTTAGGGAATGGTAAAATTGGCACCGATTTAAGTATTTTTTATTTTTTACTTTTTAGAGACACAGAATTCGGTTCATTTTTTTTGCAAAAACTTTTTATTAAACTAAAAAAAGTTGTAATTTTTGACCTTCTCTCCCCCACAAAATCTTCTTCACTACGGCCCTGAATATAACTATAAAATAATAACAATTTTTTAATGAGTTACTGTATGAATACTATTCATACCTAATAATATAATTATTGAACAAATATTTTATACAACAGATGAACCAACAATTGACTACCAACCCACGTAGATTGCCTTTTACGTATTGTTCAAAATTTACTAAAAAGGAAACTGGTGAATAATTAACCTGTTTATATTAAGGTGTGCATTTATATTTAAATGTGTATACACTGAGAATTTGTTTCCGTATTAAATACTGATCGATTTTTTGTATACTGTGTGGTCCAAAAGTCAACCCCACCCTATTAACTTTTGAACGAGTTGATATATCGACTTTAAATTTATAATTCGTAAATAAGGCATCTTAAACTATCTTTTTGGATATATATGATATGATATGATATGATTTTATCTTTTAAAATGTGGGCAGATGCCATGGGGGGCATTTTTTTTAAATGATTCGTGTGATAAATCATTTTAAAGTCTTTAAAATTCTCTATTTGACCACATATATTTTTTTTATTTTTTCTAGACGAAAGTTAGAAATTAAACGTACTTATAACGTATTTTTAACTTAAAAATCTAACGTTAGATTAACGTTTGTAACTAACTTTAGATTCTAACGTTAAAAAGCGGGACATATGCCCATATTTTATAATATTTCAAATAAGTTATTTTAATCTTTTATTGAAAAAACGACAATATACACACATAGTGCGCCAACCACAAATTATGCTATAGCATAGTACTAACTATGACATAAGATAACATTAGTTGTTGTATTTATTACTCTTTTATGTTGTTTACCTCTTAATTTTACAACTAGCTGTTGTATCGTATATCATATTTATGTTATAACATATTGCAAAATATTGTTGGCGCCTATATTACAATAACATTTCTATCAGTGTAAGAACACGTGAATCAGTATCAATAAGTAACATAAAAATTAAAAATAATGTACCGAATAAGCATTTTAAAGGCTTCTTTAGATTAAAGTAAGCTTGACCTATGGTAAGAAAAAAAAAAGTCGATTGAAGTCGATATCTCAAGTGGTTCAAAAGTTGGGAGGGGGGGACTTTTGGACCGCACAGTATAATGAACCCCAAGCAAATTTAGTTTTTCAATACAAGTTGTTACAGTAATATAAAATGGTTATTTGTTCTCCATTATAATGGAAATCAAAATATCTTTAATTATTTATATAAGTAAAAATACAAATAGTAAATATTTATATCAAATATAAAAGAAAAAAACTGTGTAGGTATATGGTTGGCAATGCCAAATTGGCATGTACCCTACGAGCCCAGGAAAAATTTGAAACTTGACCTTCGACCCCCCTAATGGAGCTCCCCAGGTAGCAAGGGATGTTATATTACAAGAAATTAACATCACTTTTGGGTGTATTTTTAAACTAAATCATAACATCACATAATATTGAAAAATAACATGTATTTAACATCACATTTGCAACGTAACACTTGTGATGTGACAACCATGTTATTTAATAACAAATATTTAGCAACGCTGTGAATATATCGCATGTCACATATTAACGTGGCTTTCACGTGAATGTCATGTTATTTTGCTTCTCACCGACGTTCGAAGCAAAAAAATCGATATAAGATGATGTTGATAGAGTAAATTATTATAAGGAAATTGTATACACATTATACGATTTCCAATGGATAGGGGGCTCTGCCGGGCTTCTCAAGACCACGGACACGGATTAAAGGAGTATATTCTCCGCTTAATCTGCAATTTCGTATTTAGAATCTATCTGTTTCAATCTGTGATTGTTTCAATTACTGATTGATTTTAAATCCGATTTTTTTATAGGGTTATAGCGTTTTTAATGGTTTTAATTTATAAAAGGCTAATATCCTAGAATATTATTTAAATATTAAAGTACCAGTAACGGCATCCATAAGATATTAGATATAACAGGAATGTCGATTTATGATGTCACAAACACGTTATTTTCGGGATGTCATTGTGTGATGTTATTAGGGGCGGACTTAGGACATCCCCACCATGCTACATTCTTGTTAAATGAGACTACAATCTTAACATCACATGTCACATATTAACGTGACTTTCACGTGAATGTCATGTTATTTTGCTACCTGGGTCTCTACAACTAGAATTATGAAACAAAAGACGTCTACCCTATCTCTATCTCATTTGTGCTATACTTTCCAGCCAACCAAATAAATACTGTTTTTTTTTTCATACAACAGTATTTATTTGGTTGGCCGGAAAGTGTAGCAGTGAGCGGCACGAACGAACATAGCTCGGAACATAGCTAATGTAGAATCTGTAGAATAAGATAATTCTACTAAAATTTAGATGGCGCCAGTAATTTCTTTAATAAAAATAATATTTTCGCCCGGCCAAGTAAATATTGTATTTGTTCAACAAAGAAGAAATACAGAATTTGTTTGGTTGGGTGGAAGTGGGAGTGTATGTGTCTTCTATCCTTTTTGGGTAGAACTTTTGTCCCTGTCTAATCTAACGGGAGAAATCTCCATTGGCTATAGCCAGTTAGCCAATATATAGCCAATAAAATCTATAGTTTATTTGAGGCATATACTGCCCTACTACGCTAGAAAGCAGTAGCTCCATTTGTCGCCTAGCGACGTTTTGACGTCAACTCTGATGTAATATTTTGAAAACGCTGCTATACATTTGTATTACATATTATTATTATTATTTTAAGCCATTTCCACTCACTATGAGCTTTATTTGGAATACACAAGCAAGTAAATTTAAATAATAAAACAAAACTATAGAGAAAAAAACGAGGAAAAAAATTAATATTAAAGAAAAAGGAAAAATTAAGGGGAAATCACTACCATATGGGAACAAGTTTACAGAATTTTTTCACAAATCTTTCAAAAATCTTAACAAAAATCTTGAAAATTTTTCAGAAATATCGAAAATCTTCGTACTTTTCGATAAGATACATAAATCTCAAAAATTTTATAGAAAAACTCAAAAATCTTAGATTTTTTATGTAAAAAAGTCATACAAAAATCTCCAAAGTCCATGTAAAAATATTCGGGAAAAATAAACCAGCTTTGGCTTGACTTCTTTATTATTCTTTATTAGTCAAACTATAACTAATGTAGTCAGCCTTAACGTTGAA
This sequence comes from Brachypterus glaber, assembly GCA_958510825.1. Lineage (NCBI taxonomy): Eukaryota > Metazoa > Arthropoda > Insecta > Coleoptera > Kateretidae > Brachypterus > Brachypterus glaber. Next base: position 29,857,248 of record OY294050.1, read on the forward strand.
TTGTGCGCAATTCCACTGCCATTCATTCATACTTTAACGCTGTCGCAAGAGACATGACACTCTAGTTTGAAAAAAAACAATCGTTTAAGTGTAAAATGCATTATGTTAGTGTTTTTAGTGCCTAAATACGTGTTTTGGTATATTTCGTGTGCTTTTTTTGGATTTTTGAAATTATAAGTAAATGGTACGTATCTAGCAATATTACCTTCATATATTCGCGTTACCTAGCACAGCTGGGAAATTTTGAAAAAAAAATATTCAAAAGTAACTATTTTTACTTTCTCATAAAGTATTGTTTTTAATAGCATTAATTGCAAATTAGCGCAATATGTTTAAAAAAGCACAGGTCGCTATAATTATTACTTAAGTTGTAGCCTAGAACATTGTTTTAATATTAGCCTAAAATACATTTTTCCAGTACTTTAAAAATGCTTTTTATATAGTTTTTATTTTTTATTTTTTAAGAAAAATAAAAAAGTATAAAGTGAAATTTTAATAATTTAAGCACACTAAAAATGCTTAAAAGTATACATCATATACAAAAATAAAAATTTGGATATTAAAAAAGTGGCTTTCAAAAACTGGGTGGGCATGGTTGGGCAGCCATTTTAAATAACCATTTTAAAAATGGCTATATCAATTAACTATTTTATAGATGAACAATATAATAAAAATTCATGGAATATAGCGACATACAAGACTTAGTGGACGCCATATTCGTCCTTATTTTCCAAAAAATTTGTAACTGTTTATATGAGTAAACCCTAATGAAAAAGTCTCCGAAAAAAATATTACCCAATATACACTGTAATTTTTTTTTTACTGTTTATCGGCTTGGTGTTTTTTTTTTTGACATCAAAACCAACAAAATTAAATTCTGAAATTATTGTATTGATAAGATAAAAAATTTGGTTTGTGGTATACCTCAAACGAAACTGAGTTTCGTTTGGATGATCGTAAATGCAAGCGATTTAAAAATATGCTAGGGATCTGGTATAGAAACACTGAAAAAAAGATCAAAAAATCAACGAGAATAATAACTAGTTAAATACGGTCTATTTGCTGGTTGTTGCAATCGGACTTTTCTTTCTTTTTAAACCCCCATAACTTTTTTGTTTTTTGACGAATTATTTTCAAAAACAATAAAAAATTTCCTCTCGTGGATCTTATTTTTTTCTGTAAATTTCGAGTCGATCGAATAATTATTTCTCGAGTTATCGTTTACACAAAATTGTGATATCAGACGGACATTTTCAGTGTTTTATTCTTTCGCGAAACACAGTTGTATCCAATAATTTTTTGTCTAGGACGTTTTTTGGCGATTTTGGAAAATCCGAAACTACCGTATTACACTCTTCTAGCGCTTACGTGCTAATGCAAAATCGCCCTTTTTGACAGATATTTCGGCTAGCACAGGATGCTGGGTGATTAAATAAAATAATTCCTTAAAAAAAATTGTCGGGCTCGTGCCCGTGCTGATGTATCCGGCACTATGAGTTTTATAGTTTGCTGTAAAATACAAAAATCTTTACAACTTAGATAGAGGTATGCTTCAAGGTAGCACACTGATAGGAAAATCTAAAAATATTAATACAAAACGTTGTTGCCTAGACATACACCCCCATATAATTCCATTTTCAACAACTTGAGGACACCGGAAGTGAGGAAACAGGAAGTGGGGATGTTCCCAGTGGGAATGTACCCCAAGATGACTGGACGAACTAGCTCCTCTAGGCTAAAATTTCCAGATATGTATGGATAACCATACCAATCCGTTAATGTGTATCGAATTAGCTGACTAGTAAGTTGCTAGTAATATATCCTTATAAAGACAGCTGTCTTTTAATACTAGTATTCCAAGAAAGCGACTTTATTTGTTTAAAAAGTTTTGTTAGTGGTAGGAAATAACATGTGGCTCCACCTATAGCATAACGTTGTAAAGTGCACTGAAATTGAAAAATTACACAAGTAAAGTAACATCTATAAAAAGTCACATAATAACGTTAGAAATGTAAGTATGCAAATGTACGTAAATAGTACATCTTTTATTGGTCATATGACGTACGTACGTAAATATGTCATAAAATTTACATCTTTAAGACGTTCCGTGCTATTTGGGATGTGAATTTAAAATAAAATGCGTAAAATTCGTTGTTGTAAATCGAACAACTGCACTCGTTTGTAAATACCGAACGCGTTTACTTCTTTGTTATTGTATTCTATGCAATATATAGTGGTTTGCGCATATACAACTATTTATTGTTGTATTCTATAACCTAATTACGCTATTGATTATGATAGTGTTCTATCAGTGCATACTAAGATTAATTCGAGAATTAATTATAACTTAATAATGCATTAAAATATGATAAAATAACTGACTAGTCAACATTTAATAATAATAAACACAGCAAGTTGTTTTAAACCAGCATGTCTTAAGGCGTGAAAGCTGATACTATAAAAACATTGCTATCTATAACAAAATTCTTGTCCGTATATAGTTTATTACGGCATACCTAGTTTATAAAATGACTTTAACATTGAAACTGTAACACTTGTTGGACCAGATTGTTTTATAAAAAATATTGTGGAATCTGGAAGTTTGTTGTATACAGCAGGTTTCAGTTTAAACGAGTCAAGGAAAAGAACATGAACGATTTACTAAAGTACCCTGGGACCCTACTCTATAAAGCGGTACCACTTTATTTATAAAGTGGTACCATGGAAACACTTACTAGGAATAATTAAGCAACCCGGCGTCATTATTTTTAAACGTTTGAGAAATCATTTTTTTTTTCTATTTTGCGACTCTTATAAGCTCATAATCACACGCATTTTGCGTGTTCTTATAGGCCCATAAGAGGCCTGTACTTTTTGTTCTTTTGGGTTGGCAACAGACCTGGCCTATCGCTTGAAGTTTTCCGTGCAAATGTCAATGTCGCTTTAAAGTTGAATTTTCTACAAAAATTTTTGTTTAGGTTATTTTTACCATGTTAAAATTGTGGCTTGGTTAATTGCAGTAAAAAAGAGAAGAGATGACTATAAAATATATCAAAATATAATTTGTTCTTAGAATTTTAAACATGGTGTAAACTGTAATGCCAATCCAAAACAAAAATCCCTAAATCAGTCATCAATTTAAATGTAAGTTTTTTTAAATTTTAAAACAAAATAGAAAAAATTGTATAAAGCACTCGTTTCATAACACGTTTTTAGCGCACGAGTACAAGTTTAGAGAACGAGCCGCTTGCGTATGTTATGAAACTAGTACTTATCTATACTAAAATATAACGGGTGAGTTTTATTTATGTCCACCCCTAAAATTAAGATTAATCTTCATTCGATAAAAACGAAACTTTGGTGATTAATTATATAATTTTACATTGGCTATAAAGTGGCGGACTTAGTTTTTTTTTGTTTCACTTCCGGTTTCGCCGGAATTCAGCCGAAAATTGTATGCATAAAAAACTGATTGTTTTTTTCCTTTTTTTATTTTCGTTTTTATCGTATAAAAACGAGATACGCATAATTTACCTTGTTTTTACTTAAGCTTAAAAAAATATAAAACTAATATTAAAATAAAAAATTGAAGTGATAACGAAGTAGAGCTAATAAAAAACTCTGAACTCCTATTTTTTAATGTCCATGTAAAATTTATTTGTAAAGTACTAGCTATTTTTCTTATGCCAAATTTATAATTTACTTTGAAGATTCAGTAAGTAAAAAGAAGGTAAATTATGTGTAACTCGTTTTTATACGATAAAAAATAAAACGAAAAAAAAAAGTAAAAAAATCAGTTTTTTATACATACCCAGGCAGCAAAATAACATGACATTCACGTGAAAGTCACGTTAATATGTGACATGTGATGTTAAGATTGTAGTCTCATTTAACAAGAATGTAGCATGGTGGGGATGTCCTAAGTCCGCCCCTAATAACATCACACAATGACATCCCTAAAATAACGTGTTTGTGACATCATAAATCGACATTCCTGTTATATCTAATATCTTATGGATGCCGTTACTGGTACTTTAATATTTAAATATTTTCGGATATTAGCTTTTTCTAAATTAAAACCATTAAAAACGCTATAACCCTATAAAATAAATCGGATTTAAAATCAATCAGTAATTGAAACAATCACAGATTGAAACAGATAGATTCTAAATACGAAATTGCAGATTAAGCGGAGAATATATTCCTTTAATCCGTGTCGGTGGTCTTGAGAAGCCCGGCAGAGCCCCCTATCCATTGGAAATCGTATAATGTGTATACAATTTCCTTATAATAATTTACTCTATCAACATCATCTTATATCGATTTTTTTGCTTCGAACGTCGGTGAGAAGCAAAATAACATGACATTCACGTGAAAGCCACGTTAATATGTGACATGCGATATATTCACAGCGTTGCTAAATATTTGTTATTTAATAACATGGTTGTCACGTCACACGTATTACGTTGCAAATGTGATGTTAAATACATGTTATTTTTCAATATTATGTGATGTTATAATTTAGTTTAAAAATACACCCAAAAGTGATGTTAATTTCTTGTAATATAACATCCCTTGCTACCTGGGTAGAATTTTCGGCTAAATTCAAAAATGTAAAAAATTACAGGGTGTCCCATTTAAAAAAACCTATTTATTCCGGAAAAACCGGAAGGAAACAAAAAAAATTGAATTCGCCATTTTGTAGCCAATGTAAAATTATATAGATCATCAAAGTTTTGTTTTTGTCGAATGAAGATTAATCTTATTAAAAAAAAAACTAATCCGATTTACAAAAACAAATATAAACTATTAAAAAGGGGAGCCCTGTCCCTTAGTGGTGGGGCTAGGTTTTTTTAAACATTTTTATCGTTATTCTTAGGCTATTTTAAAACTAAAAAATACCACAAAATAATTAAGTTCAACTTTTTGGGTCAAATAGTGCCTCGTTAATAATACTTTATCCATGTTTTCGGGATCTGGGTTCTATAAAATTAGAACATTTTAAAATATTATTCTCCATAATCCAGAAATAAGCAGAGTAATAAATAACCTCGTTTTTACCCTGGAATTGCCCATATGGCATTTCAAGCTTTTTTCCTGACCTCGCCCGTATGATGATGTCATTCAATTTAACTTCTGTAAATTAATATTTTGTGGGTTAGTTGATAATTATGCACTTGGAACTAATAAAAATGGTTATAGTAATATGTATGCATGTATTTTTTTACTTCATGTAATAAAACAAAAATAATTATTTTATAAGTATTTAATACTTATAAGAATTAAATACTTTACCAAGATATTAGGGACAACCTACCTTGAAAAAACATATTCTTTGAACCAAATAAATATGGCATTTACCAACGAACTAATAACTCTTCTATCTAGAATAGGCATTTCATTTGTAAAAAGAGACAACAATAACAGTTACTGGTAATTGTTATTGTTCAGGCCTGAATATACCTACTATTTGTTTACAAACAAACCGAGATGTTGGTGATACTTTATATTAACGGTATGTGTATTCTAGAGAGAAGAGCCCAGGTAGCAAGGGATGAAATTAACATCACTTTTGGGTGTATTTTTAAACTAAATCATAACATCACATAGTATTGAAAAATAACATGTATTTAACATCAAATTTGCAACGTAACACGTGTGACGTGACAACCATGTTATTTAATAACAAATATTTAGCAATGCTGTGAATATATCGCATGTCATATATTAACGTGGCTTTCACGTGAATGTCATGTTATTTTGCTTCTTACCGACGTTCGAAGCAAAAAAATCGATATAAGATGATGTTGATAGAGCAAATTATTATATGGAAATTGTATACACATTATACGATTTCCAATGGATAGGGGGCTCTGCCGGGCTTCTCAAGACCACGGACACGGATTAAAGGAATTTATTCTCCGCTTAATCTGCAATTTCGTATTTAGAATCTATCTGTTTCAATCTGTGATTGTTTCAATTACTCATTGATTTTAAACCCGATTTTTTATAGGGTTATATCGTTTTTAATGGTTTTAATTTAGAAAAAAGCTAATATTCTAGAATATTATTTAAATATTAAAGTACCAGTAACGGCATCCATAATATATTAGATATAACAGGAATGTGGATTTATGATGTCACAAACACGTTATTTTCGGGATGTCATTGTGTGATGTTATTAGGGGTGGACTTAAGACATCCCCACCATGCTACATTCTTGTTAAATAAGACTACAATCTTAACATCACATGTCACATATTAACGTGACTTTCACGTGAATGTCATGTTATTTTGCTACCTGGGAGTTGTTAGTTCGTTGGCATTTACTCAACCAAAAAATACTTTTGGTATATGCCAAATAAATGGCGAATTTAAAGTAATATAAATATTTCTTTGTAAAGAGTTTCTTATTATATTATTCACAGCGCCTGCGCTAGAATAATATTACACGGTAATTTCGAATTTTCAAAAAAATTCAAAAATCGTCCTAGACAAAAAATTCTTGGATATAAATTTGTTTCATGAAAAAAATAAGAAACTTTTTTTTAAATATCCGTCCGTCTGTCCGTTCGTCCGTCCGATGTCACGATTTTTAGGATCACGATAACTCGAGAAAGAATAATCCGATCAACTTTAAATTTTCAGGAAAAATCAGGTTCTACAAGGGGAAGATCATCATCGTTTTTGAAAGTAATCCCCCAAAAACAAAAAAGTTATGGGGGGTTAAACTTACAAAAAAATCGAAAAAAGCTGAAAGAAAATCCGATTAACGTAACTTTTTCAGGAAAAATGACTTTTATTATAAAGATCAATTCTAACAATTTTTAAAGTAATCTCCCCAACAACAACAAAAGTTATGGGGGGTTAAACTTTTTAAAACAAAAAAAACTGTCATTAAAAAAAATCAATTTTTTTTGTTTTTTTTTTGCAAATTAAAGTTAGCTTCGGTTTAATGCTTTTATAAGCTTACATGTTTGTAATTGGTCGGTTTAAAAAAAATCTTTAATTTTGATTGGTCTATATTATATGAGGCAAATAATTAATATTAAATCGTCATAATTTACCGAGAGGTCTTTTTCCTTATTGACGCAGAACATATTTTTAATTAACGATTTCACAAACCAAAAAGTTAGAATCACCTAATTCAATTGATTTGGTTCGAAAGTCAGGTTATTCGAAGGCTTGTCATAATATCAAAAAGATTTCTCTCAAGATTAAAGGTTATTTCAAAATCATAGCAATTGTTGTATTTAACATGTAATTTAGGACAGTAAATATAAATATATATTTTTCAAATCAGTGTAAAAATCCCTCTTTTGCTATCTGTGTATATTATTATATTATACAGAAAGCTAAGAATTTGTTAAAGTAATTAATACTGAACAATTTTGTATACAGAATGTCTCTGGACTAACGAATTTTCATTTACGGAGTGATTCTATATAACAAAATATGAAAAAAGTCCCTTCAAAAGGCGTTCTAAAAATTCGATTTTTATTTAATCACTCAAAAACCCTTTGTGTTAAAGCAACGAGGTTTTGTATGTAATCTTTCCTTTTTAGGGCCTATCAGCCAATGATATTTGCATGCAGTTACAGTCGGTCAAGTAAGAGCGTGTCGCCTATAACGTGTAGTCGGTAAGAGAGAGAGCCCTACTTTTTTTTTCGGAGATATACTTTACTTCCTGACCGACAATAATTTGTACAGAGACTTTTTCTGAACCTTATTATTAGTGACTCAGCACGTTTTAAAACATGAGTGCTTCGTACGCATTACGGTTCGAGGCTGTCTTCCTCTGTTTGCACCCGAAAGGTACGAAAATGACGACTACAGCGGCTGCAAAGTATATGGGAAAGTCAAAGGCATTCGTCAACAAGTGGGTGAAACGAAACTCGGAAACGAAAAAATTATTTTAAAAATGTTTTCGCAGAATCCTCAATTAACCCTGCGCCAAGGGGCAAAAAAAACTGATGCAGAAAGGTTTGGATATATCACATGAAACAATTCGTACTCATCTAACGACTTAAAGTGGCAAAGTACAATAAAGAAACCTTTGTTGAGTAAAACACAGAGAAAAAAACGACTCGTGTGGGCCAAGGGAAACATCGATCGAGACTGGAACAAGGTTATTTTTACCGATGAAGCTTCTTTTTGGGGTTACGTTATCACCCCCCAGGCCTGGACATCCTCCACCAACCGATTGGTCCAGCGAACCGTGAAACACCCTGTAAAGACTCATGTTTGGGGGTGTCTCTCGGAAAAAGGTTTTGTATTTTTATTTCCCTTTACAACCTGAACGCCGAAAAAATGGTCGAGATTTACAAAAAAGCTCTTATACCGACTGCCAAACGTTAGTATGGCGAGAAAAAGAAGCAGTTGATCCTCCAAGAAGACAACGACCCCAAACATCGGAGCAAGTTGTGTAGCTAGTGGAAGAGGACATCCGACATCATCACGCTGGATTGGCCGTCCCAATCGCCCGACGCAAACCCGATTGAGAATTTGTGGTCATTCATTAAGCACAAGCTTTGCGGGAAAAAGATATAGATATTAAAGCATCTATCATGAGAAATTCGGACAATGTAGAGGTTTTTGCCGAAGGAATATGCAAAAGATCTAGTTTAAAGTATGCCCCGACGATGCCAGGCGATCATTGACGCAAATGGAGACTGGACAACTTACTAAGTTATTTGCATTGATCTATCAATAATTAACTGTAATTAAATGTAAAAAAAATTGCATAAATATATTCTTAAATAAACAGTGAGAGACACGGTCTTAAAAAAAAGTTTTTTTGTAATTAAAATAGTATTCCCCAGGTAAAAACACACAAAATTGTATATTCTAATACCGTAGGATTAACCGTTTTCGAGAAAAATACAATTAAAATTACACGTTTCGAGAAACAAAAATTAAACACTAAAATGTTGAAAAACAAAATTTCAACAAAGCAGGGTGATTTTACATTAAAAGCTTAGAAAAAAAGTTCCTATATAATATACAATATACAAATTTTGTAGGTCCAAAAATCTTTTTCGATGGCACCATGGCCTTTTAAAAATGGTGTATTTTAGGAACCCGTAATTCCCTCGGTAATTCCCTTGTTTGGAACTACATGATTAAAAACTTTTGTCTTAGTTTTTGATGTACATCATTGAAATCTTGGTTTTTTATTATTTTAGGGTTTAATTTTTGGTCCTTAAATTTTGCCTTTAATTGTAGTTTTTTCGAACACTGTTAATGATATGCGGTATATGCTATGCCATAGAACCCAGGGCATTACAAGAAAAGTACCTTTTTTATGTATTTTTACCTGAAGAATACTATTCTAGATTAACCCAAAAAAAAGTAAAGCAGCAAAAAATTAATAAGCTCCGCAATTACGGACGCCCCTGGTTAAATATCACATGCAAAACCTTGTTGCTATAACACCATAGAAAAAATAAACTTTATGTATAACACAAAAGGTTCCTGAGTTATTAAATAAAAAAAAATTCGGAACTTCTTTTGAAGGAGCGTAGCTCTCTTAGGAGTTGTTTTTGTAAATATATATGTATTTATAGGAACTTTTTTTCATATTTTTTTATGTAAAAAGAAATGCGTTAGTTCTCAGACACCCTGAATAGAAGTTGTTACAGTAACAACTAAAATTGCTTGGGGATCCATATACACAAAACTGTTCAGTATTTTATACGGTAACAAATTATCTACGCGCACGGTGTTCTAGAAGAACTTTTAAATGACATGACAACTTCCATTTTTTTTTTTCTTTTTGGAATTTGTTATATGAGCTCTAACTAAAAAAATAAGACCAAAATTTTAAAAATCGTTAGAGCTGTTTTTGAAAAAAATGTGTTTTTTAGAAAATACCTCTGATATTTCACGCTCGGATATAGCTTATCTCCGTTATTTAAAAAGGTATTAAAATTTGCAAAAAAATAGCATTAAACAAAGCCAAAGAAGATTTTCCTGACTTATTCAAAACCGCCCCTTGCTAACCCACTCCCTTGAAACTACCCCCAACTTCTGTTTTTCAAATAGCACCCCCTAATTCTTATTAGACTATGAAAGTGCACTTTATTCTGAATTCAACCATTTATTGTAAGTGGTATCTTAGATTTTAAGGGGCTCTAAATAACAATTATTATTTATTAATAGAAGGGTGGTATTTAAAACAAAGTTGCGAGTAGTTCCAGGAGAGTGGGTTATTATGAGTTGGTTTTGGATATATTAATCAATTTTTTTTTTGGTACAATTTAACGTAAGTTTTTGGAAATTTTTCTGGTTAAATTTGAAATGAAATGTGCTTTAATATTCTTTAGTAAAATAGGGAAGTGCTATTTAAAAAACTAGTTGGAGGTGGTTCCAGAGGGTGGGTTAATAAGGGGTAGTTTTGCATATGTCAGTTAATTCTACTTTGACTACATTTTTATTTTATTTTTTATCTTTTTATATAACGGAGATATAGCCCGTCTAAAACCTGGTGGGACATTATTATTACTAAATAATTGTTATTGGAAGTCCCTCAAAAGAATAAGATACTATTTATAATACATGGTTTAATTCAAAATGAAATGTAATTTCATATTCTTAGATACAAATGGGGGTGGGAGGAGTTAATTGAAAATCAGAGGGTGGGGTGGTTACAAGAGAGTGAGTAAGCAATGGGGGGGAGTTGAATAAGTCAATAAAATCTTCTTTGGCTCCCATTTAACGCTATTTTTTACAAAAAAATTACCTTTTCAAATAACGGAGATATAACTTGTCAAGAACCTGGTTGGTGGGACACCCGGTATCGTGAACGGATGGACCGTTTTGAAAAAAAAAATTGGATGGAGTGCTTAGGTACCATAGTGGTACCACTATGCCAAGTTTGGTCAAAATCCGAGATATCGAGGTCAAACCGAGTATGTCCAAACCTAGAGTGAAATATCAGAGATATTTTCTTAAAAACACATTTTTTTCAAAAACGGCCCTAAAGATTTTTAAAATTTTGGTCTTATTTTTTTAATTAGAGCTCATATAACAAATTCCAAAAAAAAAAAATGGAAGTTGTCATGTCATTTAAAAGTTCTTCTAGAGTGCGCGTGATTTACATTTAAGAGAAGGTATACTTAAAGTAAGAATACATATTATGTGTAATACTTAGTTCAAAATGACAACAAAGAAATATTGATATCTAAAAATGATTTGTAACAATAGACTGCTTATTTAAAATTTATTAGATATTCATGATAAAATGTCTGTTTTGCCTATTTGAATTACATGTTTTAGGTAATAACACGGAAACAAAGTCAATTTTCTAATAAATTATTTATAAACTTTTATAGTAATTTTTCCAGCTTAATAATGATTATAATTATTGGAAAATTCAAAAAAATATTTTTTACAACTGTACCGTCAACAACTTTTTTTAAATTTTTAGGAGAATGTGACACCGTCTAATCCCCTACTTTTTAAATAATTACATATGATCAAATATTAATAATAAATTTTTTAAATATTTTTATTGCAGTTTTTATGCGTAATTAAAATTTAAATATAATTTAATTGGTCTTAAAAATCAAAGACAGGCGGTTATTTGTTTATAATGAAATGAAATTTTTTATTAAAATGATTGGCATTTTTTCAATATTGTCTACTCTTTTATGTAGGGGAGATTCTTCCAAAACGAATGCTTGCCATCGCTCTTTACTAGAGAGCCTTAATGTGACATTTACTGTCAATAAAAAGAATGGAAACAATAAAATCTGGTGAAAGTTGTTATTTGTTAGTTGGTAACTATGTTTTGGCATTAGATGTCACAAATTACATGTGTGCACATTTAAAAAAAAAAAATTATTACATGTTACTATAAGTCGAAAGCAAATGGGTTCCATTTATTTGAAACTCCATTTGGTAATGGCAGAATAAAGAAAAAATATGATTAATCCCAGCTGGAGAACAAAAATTGTTGTTCTCCAGTTTGTATTATTCAAATTCTTTCTTCATTCCTTGTAAAAAAAAAGTAAAAAAAGTTTAAAAATATGCGAGGTATGACAAACAATTGTAAAAATATTTCATAATAAATAACCTTAAAAATTTATTTTGGCAAATTTATAACTATGGTCTGTTTCATCAATGAAGTTTTATGAGAGGGATATTGTTTGGACTTTTTGAAAATAATTCCCCCAAAACAAAAAAAGTTATGAGGGGTTAACTTTTGAAAAAATCCACTAAAAAATAAAGTCATAGGGGCGCAACTATAGGAGAAGATAATGTTTACTACAACTATAAAAAATTAAAGACGCCGCGGCGCGCCGATAGTTGGTAAAGCCACGATACTACCTTTTTCTGTTTCCAAGAGGTCTCGAGTTCAATTTCCATCATTATTATGCTTTTTTAATAATTTTAACTTGAGTTTAATTTGGAAAAATGCAATATACTTCACTGTGAAGAGCACCTATATAATGGAATGCACAGCATTACATATATTCACGGCTTGTTTATTGCACTTATTAATACTAGTATACATGCAAAAGCTCGTCGCTCTAGCTTAAAGGGTACCTGAGTTATTAATTTAAAACCTTATTTTTAATACATGCAAAAGCTCGTCGCTCTAGCTTAAAGGGTACCTGAGTTATTAATTTAAAACCTTATTTTTAATACATGCAAAAGCTCGTCGCTCTAGCTTAAAGGGTACCTGAGTTATTAATTAACAACCTTATTTTCATTACAATTTTAAAGGACCGAAGCTCCTTTAGGGCTCATTTGCAGACCAATCTTTATAGGAACTTTTTTTATATTTTTTGCAGAATCATCTCCTAAATTTTCGCACCCTGTATATATGGATTAAAAATTATAACTACCTATTTTAATCTAGGTAAAATTGATTAAGTCATTAATTTAAAGAATAATATTGTATGATTATTGATATATCCTTGAATGCATTTTGTTTATTTATATCTTTTAGGAGCCTCCAGCTATATTAGTCAATGGCACATATGCATCACTTGTTTTTAACAGTACCATAATAAGCAAAACTTATAAAATAGATTTATAAATATTGAACCCTCGCCAGCTCGTCTGTTAAACGTAAACTTATATCATTATTCCCCTAACGATAGTATTTCTCGGACTATTTCACAAACAATAGGTCAATCAAAACCTTGCATTTTTAGTTTCTTGACCAATCAGATCAAAATGAATCTGATAGTTTTTGCACAAGTGCAATTATCACTTGGTTACTATGGAAACGAGAAACTGACAGTTTAATAAATGTTATATTTTTGCGAAATGTGTTTTTTAATTTGTGAAGCTTACCTTTAGTTGATTTATTTTTATTGGTAAGCAATATAAATGCTTATTTTATTACCAAAATATCCTAGGTATAAACCCTAATTAATTTCAGATAATATATTATATTTTATGCACTTTCCATATTAAAAGCTTTAAATCACAGATATTCATAAATTTTAATTTATTTAATTGAATTTGGGTATTAAAAACAGGCCACTCAAAACTAATTTAAACACATTTATTAAAAATATATTTACAGTAAAGAAGTAAATAATTTACTTCTTTTAAATGACGGAAATCAAAACATCAAATGACTGCGCTGGTACCAGTACAGCGTTGCCAAACTTTATTAGTAACCGATCGCAAATTGTTTTTTTACGGGTGGAAACACCCGTTATTTTATTTCTTTTTCAGTTGAAAACTAAACGTTTTAAACAAAAATAGCAATGATCTTTATTTAAATGCTAAAATATTTACTGTGCGATTTTTACAACAGGTTTGAATAGTATATGTTTGTGTATAGAATATGGTTATGTTTTATAAAATAAACTACGCAGTATATTCGCACATCCAATATTAGACTCTGTTTTAATAATATTCACTGTGCAATTTTTAATTTACTATCTTGCTTTAATTAAAGAGCCTTATCCTAATTAAAATTGCAATAAAAATATTGTTTTTAATTAATATATTAAATATATTAAAGAGTTATAACTTTTGTACCCTTTAAGCTAGAGCAAAGAGCTTTTTCATGTATACTAGTATTAATAAGGGCAATAAGTATGTTAATTTATTTTTTTTAATTTATCCAGAGACGTGCCTAGACGGGCAAAATATTAACACATAACACATTTTTGCCCCAAACTTTTTTATGTATATTTTTTTGGATTTTTGGTAAAAAATATAGAGACATTGAGTAAAAATACATAAAAAATTTCATATAGTGTAACACTGTAGGAGCAACCGTTTTCAAAAAAATGCAATTAACCTCTTCAGAGATATAGGCACATATGTGTACGTTTAAAAATAAATTCCGCAAAACTAATTTCACCGAATTTCTTATTACTCAGTAGCTGTAGCTGTTGCCATTTGCTTTGTTTCCAATCACAAGCGACATCCAATGACCAAAGTCCAAACCAACTTGTTTAGTTGTTTTGACAATAAAAAGAATTTTTAACTTTTGCTACTAAATTAAATTAAACAAACAATTGAATCGGTCATTTCAGAAACGACATAAGTCATTTTTTTGGTAAACTGAGTTAGTGACGGTTTCGTGGTCTTTGTACCTAAATACATCTTTTTGTGCAGAAACATCATAAGTCGGCATTCTTAATAAGCATTATACAGGCACTAAATTTTAGCGGTCATTACAGAAACAGCATAAGTCATTGACTTGTGTTGTTTCTCTATTGAACGGCAGCTGTTTTATCTACAGCTGCTTTTTATTGGTCGTTGTTTACATCAATGTTATTGTAGACTTTGAGGTTATGTGCATTGTGTTTTGCTTTACGAAATTTCCGAAGTTGTTAAAACTAAAAGAAAACTTGGAGTAACGCACAAAGATAAATACAAATCTGAAGTTATAAAGAAAGCTCGAGTTAAAGGAGATGCCTACACATCTTATAAAGGAAAAGAAGTTAACCAGATACAACCAGGGCCTGATTGCAAGTAAGTAGCTGACCTAGGCCTAAACTTATAACTCACGTTCTTTATCAATTTATATTATATTTCAAATGTATTTTATTTCAATGTACTAAAGTGTTATACTTGTATGTAACTTATAAAGTGAGAAAAACTCAATCTTCCGAACAGGCTACATTGGGGGCTGCATTTCTAAGTAGGCTCATGTGCTTACAAGTTATGATGTAGGCCTAATCATGCTGTAACATCATATTACTGGTATGGTATCTTCCTTTAGGCTTATTTTACCTTCAACCTACTCAGCCTCAACTAGGCCTAGGCCTATAGTGTTTTTTAAGTAAGCCTAGGTTACTGTGTTTTGTTCCAAACAGGCCAATATTATAATAATGAATTTATTCTATCCTCTACTAGCTTTATAAATTACTACATTATAAAACTAATACAGTAATTTTTTTTCAGTTGCCGAAGAAAGTGTTATGACAAAGTACCAGAGAATGAAAGACTACGAATTTTTGAAAACTTCAGGAGTTTACACTAAAAATGAGCAGGATAATTACTTGCAATCACTAATAGCTACTTCAGAGGTAAAACAAAAAAGAAGAAGGAAACCAGCTGAAGAGTCAAAAAAACCCAATCGCGGCAACAGTTTTATCTATGAGGTATCTACACCTAAAGGAAAACAACAGGTATGCCTAACAGCCTATAGTAATATCCATGGAATTACTCCTAGTCGTGTAAGACGATTGAATAGCTTGCTGGTATCTGGAAAATCGCCTGTAGATAAGCGAGGAAAAGGAACTTCAGGCAATGTTACACCAGCTCATGTTTTGACTGCCATAAAATCTCACATTTCTTCTTTTCCTGTAAAAATTGGACGATACAGCTCCAGAGAATTTCACTACCTCAATGAAAGGTTGAACGTATTTGAGATGTACAACCTTTTTAAACAGTCACACCCAAACTATGATGTAAAATACAAGTTTTATTTAAAGATTTTTAAGGAAAACTTTTCGTTGCACTTTGGGCGACCACAAGTTGACACTTGTTGTACTTGCTAAGCCTTAGAGGTTAAGATAAAAAGCAAGTTCTTAAATGACAATGCAAAACAAGTTCATGTGGCCGAAAAAATGGTGCATGTTACGCGAGCAAAAAAATTTTACTTAAAAATTAAAGAAATAACAAGAACTGTTGCTAATAATGAACACGTCGGAGCCATTTGCATTGACTATATGCAAAATTTGCAACTTTCGAACATACCCGTCCAAGAGACTTTTTATCTTAGGCAACTGACGGTTAATGTGTTTTGTATACATAACCTGAAAGATAATTCCTCAATGTTCTATCTTTACCATGAAGGCCAGGCTGGTAAGAGCCCAAATGAGGTTTGTTCTTTTATCTACGACTACAAAAAAACTTATCTCAAAAACGTACAACATCTCCACATATTTTCTGATGGATGTTTCGGCCAAAACAAAAACCATTCCTTGTTGCGGCTTATGAACGCCTTTATTTCTATCGGAGAGTTTCAAAGTGTTGAACAGTACTTCCCAGTGAGGGGACACTCGTTCTTGCCTTGTGATCGTGACTTTGCAGTAGTAAAAAAAATACTGCGAAAATGCGATAGAGTATATACCATAAAAGAGTATGCAGAGCTGATTTTAAGCTCATCTGCAAGAAGAAAATTCCTAGTAACCCTCACAGAAACAGAGGATATTATTGACGTTGGTAGTTGGTGGCCAAAATATTTCAAAAAAACTGTAGTATCAGAAGAGTCACCTGGAAAAAATGTTCCAAAAGAACAAAAAGTGCGTCTTCAAATATCAAGATTCATGCAATATTCCCACCATGTCAGTGACCCCTTTGTCGTGAAAGCCTACACCTACATTGATGGTCTGCAGGTTCAGACCTTTAATTTGAAAAACCGTACTCCTGACCCACTGGCCATGCCACGAGAGATGGCCTACCCAAATGGCTTTCTTCCCATTAATGTAAAGAAAATAACCGACCTAAAGAAGTTTCAACAATACCTACCAGAGCGGGAAGATGTAAAAAGTTTTTACGACCAGATATATTCATGGGAGACTGTTGACAGAGAGGATGTTGACGCAGAAGACATTGATAGCTAAAAGAGTGTGGCCTATCGTAAAATACGAGCAAGTTTTGTAGTTTGATTAAAATAATACACTCATAAAACATAAAAACCACGAGCTTTATTTTTGTTCAACCCAAATGATGTATCATAGTATAAAGTCCCTTGTTAAGAATATATCCTTGTCCATATAAAGTGTTTAACCATATGATATTTCAAAATTACAATGAGAAAGTATTTTGTTCATTTTAGAAACAGCATAAGTCAGGCCAAAAAAAATTACGTTTACCATATAACATACATATGTAAAAATCTTATAATTTACAGTCATTTCAAGAATGGTAATATCTACTTAACAAATATTTTTTCAGAATTTTTAGTGTGTTTCCTTAGCAACCATTCAGTTTTTTTATCCTCCTGAAAAGTTGTGTTTTTTGACTTATGTCGTTTCTGAAATGAGCGATTCAATTCGTCCCTGAAGAGGTTAAGAAGAAGTAACATTTTGTACCAAATGTTACTTTTTAAAAGGCTATTACTCATTTAATATTAAATTTGGGTGTTTTGGTGAAGAATACTTTTTTGCTTAGTTTTAAATGAAGAATCGCCCTGCAGCATTAAAATTTTATTGGTGCTTTTTTTGTTCCCGATTCAATGTGTTCATCTTCGAAGAGCCGCAGCTCATTTCCGGACCAACCTTTATAGGAACTTTTTTTCATATTTTTCAACGTAGAATCACCTCTTAAATTTCTCGAACTTATTTCTGAATAACACTGTATACCAAAAAATTATTTCGGTTATGTTATTTACGTGTTCTAAATTTGAAGTTGATACCTTAACCGGTCAAAAGTTAAAGGGGGGGGGGCGGACTTTAGACATGCAATGTAAGTATATTATAAATTACATATACAACATATCGTCGGCTTACAAGTAAAAGGCACTAAGTCACTTTTTTGCAAAAATGGGGTTTTAATAGCACTGTAGTTCATTTTTGATGATCTATGTATAGGTAAACCGAACTAACTTCTAGGTGGACTGCCAAGGGAGTTTGCCCACTATACAAAACGCACCAAATTGATTTTGATTAAAATTTTAGGCACTAAGTCAATTAGTGCACTTAGTGCGTTTTACTTGTAGATTATTTCAAATGTTTCTGCACTAAGCGACTTTCTAAAAAGAGTTAATTTATAAAAATATGATTGCTTGAATCAATTATATGATTCAATAACGCGTTATTTATTGTACTGACAAACGCATTCAAATTTTAACTGATAGATTATTTTAATTTTGCTCTTAAATCCTTGGTTACTACACAAATAACAAGAATATAAGAAAAAAACTAAAGTTCGCGGCAAGTTCGGAAAACAGCCCTTAGAATTGCACCGTGAAGTGTTTTATCATTAATAATGATTCATTATAATTATTGACTTTAGGAGATACTTCTTTGCCGGCACAGCCGATGCCCTCTGAAAACTGTCTTAGTTCTGGCATAGTAAGCAGTTTCATATAATTAAAACTAATTAATTTTATTAATTGTGGAAACGTTACTTAAACAATCAAAAAGTCCAAACCCCTCTTTTAAAAATCTAGTTTTTGAAACATCTTGTTTTCTACTTTAAAGTTATACATTACGTTTAATTAATGGAAGGGTTTTAATTTTAAATAGTTGTTTTTTATATTATTTTATTGACTTAGTGCTCTTTACTTGTAAGCCGACGTCGTGGGCCTACAAGTAAAAGGCACTAAGTCCATGTCTTTTTTCAAATTTAGTTGAATTAAACTACTTCAATTTTTCTTTATTTAACTGCAAATGGGACATCATTATGTCCAAACATGTCATTGCAATTTGCGGTAGTTTTTTTCCAAAAACAATTATTAAAAAACAACAATGAAAGTTAAATTTGTCAATATCTCAAAACCATGTTTTTGGACTTAGTGCTCTTTACTTGTAAGCCGACGATATGTACGCATATAATATTTACCTCTACCTATTATTAAAAATATTGCGTGATTTTTATAGTATAATTTTTAATGTAAATTTTATATCTTGATTTCAAAAAAGTAAATTCTAAAGCATATTTTAACAGACGGTACTTAGTATAAAGTGTAATATAAATATACATTTATTGTGATTTTGTTTATATTATCTGCAGAAATAGAAACCATTGTTTATATGAAAATAAATCAAATTGGAATAAACAAATTTCACATATAAAATACATAACATGTGTGTAATTTTTGATTGGACATGAATATTAAATATAAACTTAAATTTTAAGTTACATCCTTGTAATTTTTTTTATTGCTTATAATAAGGTGTCTGACATCTGTTTATTAGTAAGGATTAGGTTTAATATTTTTAAACCCTAAATTAAAAAAAATATATATTTCCATTTCATGCATATGGAGAGAGGATTGATAAAAAAATAGTAAATGGGGATCGAAATAGAAAAAAATGTGTGAAATTTGCCTAAATTGTCTTTATATGTAGATTAAAGACTTGATGAAAATTTTGGCTTTACGTGACATGATTAAGTATTATTAAATTATTTATATTGGTTTATTTACTGGTATTTAAATAATGCCACGTATTTCCAAAAATTTGAAATTATTTAGAAATGTATAAATATAATATTTAAATATATACTGTACTATAATATAATTATAGTATTTTAAAACTTGAACATCTCTTGTGGCCCAAAGCGTACAATAGGATACTTATTTTTTTGAAATTTTTTTGAGAATAAATGCTGCAAAATATATATTTTTTAATATCTAAAAACAAGAACAAGCGCGGTTTGCAATTTAAAATTTATGGTTTCTAAGCCTAATTATAATAAAAAAATAGAGTAAAAGGACCTAAAGAAGTATCTTTATGTGTTTAACACATATATCTCTAATAGAGAAAAATCTTAAATATAATGTGTCATAAATTATGGCTTTTATGGACTATGGTCTGTTTCATCAAGCAAGAGAGTAAATTAAAAATCGCACAGTGAATATTTTCAAAACAGATTCGAATACTGGATATGCGAATATACTGCGTAGTTTATTTTATAAAACATAACTATATTCTATACACAAACATATACTATTCAAACCTGTTGTAAAAATATTCACTGTGCGATTTTTAATTTACTCTCTTGCTTGATGAAACAGACCATAGTAAGCGATTATTTTATTATATATATATAATATCGAACCTTAAATGTGCAATAGCAGCTACTTTTAAAACGAAGAGTATAAAGAGGCGTAATCCGGTACCTGGCTGGTCTGAAGAGGTTTCTAATGTATACCGGTCTGCGCATATTGCATTTTTGGAGTGGGTTGCTGCTGGACGTCCTCCTGATGGTCCAATTAATGAGGAGCGGCGTGTCCTTAAGTCTATATTTAAAACTACGCTCAGAAATACCAGAAATCGTGAGGAACAGCTACGTGCCAATGCATTGGCTACCAAATTCCGTAACAAAGACTTTGTTTCATTCTGGAAATCTACCTCGTCTATGGCTGTGAAAAAGTCTACGATAGCCACTACTATCGATGGGATCTCAGGAGAAAGTGACATAGCCCAGCTCTGGGGTACCAACTTTGAAAATTCTGGCAATTTATATCCCTCTAATAATGTACCTGATGAATTTAATCTACTCGCTGATGAGTGTCCTATAATATCTGCTCTGGAAGTTGGAAATGCAATCAAATCCCTTAAGCGTAGCAAATCTGCTGGCTGGGATGGAATTTGCCCTGAACACCTGATATATTCTGGTAAAAGAGTCTCCGTTCTTCTTAGCATTTGTTTTACAACAATGTTACGTCATGGTTTTATATCGAACGACCTAACTAAAACCATATTTGTACCTGTTCTTAAGAATAAGACTGGAGACGTGTCTGCATCGTCCAACTATAGGCCTATTGCTCTTTCTACGGCTATGTCTAAAGTTCTTGAAATCATAATGCTTAATGTGCTCAGCCCCTTTCTCTCCACGGAACCTAACCAGTTTGGTTTTAAGAAGCGTTTAGGAACCTCCGAAGCTGTTTTTGTACTCAAGGAAACTATTAGATACTATGTCAACCTGAAAACTCCTGTATATGCTCTATTCCTTGACCTCAGTAAGGCTTTCGACCGAGTACATCATCCAACCCTCATGAAGATTCTTAAGGAGCGAGGAGCGCCTTCTCTCTGGTTGCGGCTTTTGTCGCATTGGAACAATAACGTAGTAGGAGTTGCCAGATGGGGTTCCAGTTTATCTCCACCGTTCTATATCAGAAATGGTGTGCGTCAGGGTAGCCTTCTTTCACCTGATGTATTTAATGCCTACATCGACAGTCTTCACCTTCGTCTAAAACTCTCCGGTGTTGGGTGCTATATCAATGGAGTGCTAATTAACTGCCTTAGCTATGCGGATGATATGGTTCTGCTGTGCCCTTCCCTTGAGGGACTGTATAAACTCATTAGGATATGTGAAGATTTCGCTGTAGAGCACCACCTTTTATATAATGTCAACAAAACCTGTGCCAGGGTGTTCAGACGTTCTAATTATAAAGACTTAGTGGTGCCCCCGATCAAACTTAACGGTAGTCTTATAAGTATAGTGTCGCAATTCAAATACTTAGGGCATATTCTAACCTGTGATCTCTCCGATAATCTCGACATTCAGAGACAGTACAAAGCCCTCTGCGTCCGTGCTAATATGTTAACCCGTCGTTTCTCCAAGTGTAACTCTGACATTAAAAAACTGTTATTTCAAACATATTGCTCAGGGATCTACATGTCCGAACTTTTGTGTAATTATACACTGGGATGGTGGAATAAACTGCGCGTGTGCTATAATAATGCGTTTAGACTCTTAAATAACATACCGAGATTTTCTAGTGCTAGTGAAATGTTTGCTACGGCTCGTGTTAATGGCTTCCTAGCTATTCGTAGATTTCGGACTTTTGGGTTCCGCGATTGGCTGTATAAATCTTCCAACCTCTTTATTGTGGCTCTGCTAAGGAGTGACATTCTATGGCGTTCCAATCTATGGCATACCTGGAGTAGAGTTTTAATGGGGGGACGGTAGCTCTTTTGAACTTTTGTATATTGGCTAATTATTAATTTTCTTGTAGATATTTTATATGTTTTGTATTTTTTTTTTTTTTTTGTATTTTTTGTATATGGCCCTCTGGGCTGGAATAAAGGATTATTATTATTATTATTATTAGTGCAGGGTTCCCATGACGACACATTTGCATTGGCCACATGTGGCAAGCAATTTTTGTTGAAATTGTTAAAAACTGGAAATACCAAAACCGGCGCCACAGGCGAAAATTTTTGAAAATATTTTTAAAATTTTGTTAAATAATACAAATGTGGTGCCGCAGTAATTTTTTTTATTATAATTAGGTACTCTTAAAAAACTTTTTGAGAAACAGTAAAACTGGCGCCGCATGCGAAACTTTTTGCGAATATTCTTTGCAAAGAATTTTTTTTCTTAAAAATTGGTTAGAAAACATTATGTTAAATCTGGCGCCACAAAAAAAAATAGAAAAAACAAATTGGTTAAAAACTAGGCAATTTTTTTGCAAACATTTTAGAAAATGGTAAAAAATGCAGATATGGTACCGGTATACCGAAGGTAATTTTTACAATTATTATTAAAAATTAGTTCGTAAATAGCAAATCCGGCGCCGCAGGCGAACATTTTTGCAAATATTCTGAAAAATGCGTTAAAAATGCGCCGCAGACAGATTTTATTGACTGCCAAGCTGATTTTCGCGCCTTGCCATCATGTGTTTTGTAAACCATAAAGATGCACAGCAGTACTTGCCATTGGCAAATTTTGCACCTATCTGGTGCACAGCACGCGATAAAATAAATCATACTGTGTGTTCTATAGGTGCACGGTTTAAAGATTTTAAATGTAAACTTACTTATTGGGAATCTCAGACCAACATATAAATTTAGCCAATAATTTGTTTGGACGGATTTTATTGATTAAAAAAAAAAAACATACTACCATAAGCAAAAAATGTCAAAAGATTGCTAAAAACCATAATAGTAATTAAATATAACGATTTACCAAAAAAATACAGTCCCTGTTTACTTTATTAGACTCACTACAGATTTTAAACATTTTCTAGATTTTTTCTAGATGATAAATAAACTTATTTATACGTATTTATTAACTAAAACACTAGAATTATGAATAAAATTTTAATTCCACTCATATTTTGCTAACCGATAACAAACCGGGTATTTCATGGCAAATCGTAAAGATATGTGCACCATATTGGTGCACATGGCAGTCAACCTGTTAAAATTGGCAAAGAAATACCAAAACCGGCAACTATGATAATAATTATAAATTTTTTTTTTTATTTTTTTATTTTAAAAAATTAGTTTGGTTAGGTTATAGAAAATTCGGCTCCGCAGCCTAAAATTTTGGCAAATATTGGTTAAAATGTGTGCACCGCATGCATTTTATTCGCAATTATTCTTAAAAACTGGTCAAGAAACATAATGTTTCAACATCAAATCTGGCGCAAAAATTTGGAAAAAAATCAGATTGGCTAAAACCTGGTATTTTTTTTGCAAAAATTGTACAAATTGGTAAAAAATGCAAATATGGTAACAAAGGCATTTTTTTAAATAATTTTTAAACATTAAATACTAAATTAAAAATCCGGCGCCACAGGCGAAAATTTTTGCATATATCCGAAAACTTTTTAAAATGCAAATGTGGCGCCGCAGGTAATTTTTATTGAAATTAATATTTAAAATTACCAAAGTAAATACCAAAACCGGCAAAATTATTAAAAATT
Organism: Brachypterus glaber; assembly: GCA_958510825.1. Classification (NCBI taxonomy): domain Eukaryota; kingdom Metazoa; phylum Arthropoda; class Insecta; order Coleoptera; family Kateretidae; genus Brachypterus; species Brachypterus glaber. Next base: position 29,881,057 of record OY294050.1, read on the forward strand.
GGTTAGGAAATAGGAAATCTGGCGCCGCAGGCGAAAATGTTTGAAAATATTTCTTTTAAATAGGTAATATTTCTTATAAATAAGTTAAAATGTGGTGCCGCAGACCATTTTCTTATTTTTCTTAAAAGTTGTTTAAGAAATAGCAATTATTAATAATAATAAACTAAATATTATATTTAAATAGCAAATCTGAGAATTTAAGCAAACATTTTTAAGTCAATTCAAAAATAGTGACGTTGATAAAGAAAAGTTATGCATTCTGAATTTATTAAAGTAGCACCAAATATAACGCCGCATGCAATTTTTTTTGCAAAACTATTAAACATAGCATAAGATTTATAAAAAAAAAATTTCAATAATTAATTTTTATAAAAATTTGCTATTTTCCCTGAAATTTTCGAAAAAAATGGCCTAATTCCCTAACGTCAGGGTTTCAATTTCCATTTCCCTGACTTCCCTGTTTTCCCTGATGGTGGAAACCCTGTTAGTGTCGGGAAAAAATATCGTTTAATTTTCTTTCCTAATTGAAATAATTTCTATTATTTATTTACTATTTGTTTGTATCTACAATTTGTAAATTACGAAATAGATTTGATGTTACGTAAAATAATTAGGCACTTGACAGACAAATCGTCCATTACAGTAAATTAAATATCGATTTGGGGATATTTTAATATTCTTGAATATTATTCTATTTGTATAAAAACACCATGTAATAGTTCATAATATTTAGTATCTGGTTGGATAATCAATTATGATATTAATAATTCAATATTACTTGAAAATATCACGAGTTGTTAAAACCGTCATGCACTAATTAAGGTAGAAGACTTCATAGAGTTACCTACTTCGAAAAAGTTTTTATTCGATTGATTCTAAAAGCGACACTTTTTGTTCATTTTTTACGGGCGAAATATTAAACTTTTCGCCATAGGGCCAAAAAGTTTTTTTCGCCCGATAACTAAAACTTGTTATTTTTAAGCTTTTTAAAAGAAAATACTTTACCTTTACTGTCTGAAGTAACCGTTCTTTTTGACCAGATACAGTTATTATAATCATTTCATACAAAATAAAAAAAATTCCATAACATAACCACAAAATATATGTTAACTGATTAATCTGTATTCATCCACTAAAATAAATTATAAACACAAAATTTCAATTGTAAAATTACTTTCAATATTTATAATATTCATAGAACGGTTTCACAAGTATTATTTTCACAACAGACACATTATAACAGAAATTAATCACCAAGCTATAGCTTTTTCAATTTTAAAATGAAACCGCAAGCAAAAGAAACGATACAATTGTTTTTGTATCGATTTGATTGGATAGAAATTTGTCATGGATAACCAGATAAGTAATAAGACAGTAAAAAGAAATATTTTTTGCACTTTAAAATTAAGTATATTTTAATAATTTATTATAATTAGTAACAATCGAATAAAAAATATTGTATAATACACGGGCAAAAAGTTAAATTTCGATTTCGTAGGGTTATTACCCTCGGGCCGGCCCTATCGGCCGGCCCTCGGCTTCTAAAAACCTACTCAATCGAAAAATTTAACTTTTTATAAATAATTATTTATTAGCAATTAGCATACCTAAACAATAAATAAAGTCAAGGTAGAATCACCCTGTAAAAACGTTCTGGTTAATTCTTATACAGACCTTATAAGATCTTATAAGATTATATACGACCAATAAGAACTTAAAAGAACATAAATTAGGATGTTATAAGATTTATTAAGAAAATTTTCTTAAAAGAAAATTCTTGTAGATTCCTGTAAGATTACATACGAAAATATACTTAACTTCTAATGGGTAGGTTTTAATAAGAAAATACTAATTATAATGTAAATGATTTATTAAGCAAATTGGTATAAAAAATAGCAGGTTTTAAAGAGAAAATTCTAATGAAGTAGGTATTTAAAAGATATAAACAGAATATTCATATTAACTTAATTTCAGAGTTTTAAGGCAAAAATTTAGAATGTAAAAGATTTAATGAGAAAGTTGATATTAAATTTAAATACCAGGTTTAAAAAAAATGTAACGCAGTCCCAATAAGATTTAAACAGCAGATTCATATTGACTTAATTACAGTTTTAAGGCAAAAATTCGTATGCTATAGTTGGCGACACATGTTATTTCCTACCACTAACAAAACTTTTTAAATGAATAAACTCGCGTTCTTGGAATACTGTTGTTATAACTTACTAGTCAGCTAATTCGATACACATTATCGGATTGGTATGGATCAAGATATCTAGTGGCTTTCGGTTTCCTCACTTCCGGTGTCCTCAAATTGTTGAAAATGGATTTGTGGGGGTTTATGTCTAGGGGGAATTTTTCGTTATTTTTTTGATATCTCTTCGCATTTTAAAGATACAACCAAAAAGGTGTGTGTATTTAAAACCATTGATACATTGTAGAACCAGGTTCATTCTTATAAAAACCTGCTTCATTGGTAATTTCGTTCAAAATTTTATTAATACTTCTTAAGATTAAATAGGAAAATTTTAATAAGAATTAAATTGAAATTTCTTTTCCAAAACCTGGTTCATTCTTATAAAAACCTGCTTTATTGGTAAGAAACTTCGTTAATAATATTATTAAAAGTTCTAAGAAGTTTTAATAAGATCAAATACGAACATTTTAATAAGAATTGACCAGTATGTTTTTACAGGGCACCAAACTAAAGCAAAAACAGACCAAGCTGTAGGAAAATTCACAGAATTTGTGTATTAAAATTTACTATTATTTTTCAGATTAATTAAAAAATGTCGAACGACCGTCCATTCTTGAGGACCAACAGTATATGTCCAACACCTCAAGCTATTCTCTTAGACTTTGTCAAACGAAACGATTCAAGGAATATTCGAAGACTAGTTCAATCTAATCCATCACTATTAAGCTACGTCTACCAATCGGATTTCTACAAGCCAATTTTATTAATAGCGTGCACTGAAGATGGGATTAAACCCGAAACCGTACAAACTCTGATTGAATTAGGAGCTAATCTGTATTATTCGAGGTAAATCTATTAGAAAATATAATTTATAATATACCACAATTTTAATGTCATTATAAAATAACTCGACGTTAAGCCTGTTTTTTCGACAGGAAAGATTACAGAGGTTTTTATCGTCCCACGGTACCCGCAGAAGAATATCTTTGGGTTTTTACACTTTTCTCATCGGTAGTTCTACACTGATAGAAATAAAAAGAATACAACAAAATGTTGTTGTAACAACTTTTAGGTATATAATACCATTTTTACGATTATTCTAAAACATTATAACGTTATATTAAATACACTATTAAAATTGTAGATTCATATTATTTAATAACGTTGTTGTCACTATAATAGTTTTTTGAGGAAGGATGATTAATAAACATGGCGACAATCAGCTGATTCTAATAAATGTTTTACCAAAATATTGAAAGTAGACATTTTTGGCTAAAATTTTTATCTGCATAAGTATACCCAACGATAAGCATGTATATGTACATGTAATTACATGTGATATGTAGTTTCTATGTGCACATAAATGTAATATGTGAATTTAAAATACATTACACCAAATTTGCAAATGCAGTAGAGAGCCGACCAGGCTCAGCTAGCCAGTCGGGCGGACGGGTCAGGTGAATTGCCTGTATTTTTAAGCGAGGATCGTGACGTAGGAAGGAGCGGCAGGCCGAACCTGCTTATTTGCACGCCCACTTCGCTCTCTTTCCGACAAAGAAAAACCTGATTGCTGAACAGTTTATTGTTGTAAATCAAACAACTGCACTCGTTTGTAAATACCAAACAACTTTACTTTTTTGTTGTTGTATTCTATGCAGTGGATGACGCATATACAATTATTTATTGTATACTATAACCTAATTACGTTATTGATTACGCTAGTTTTCTATCAGTGTAGGTTCTTGATGTGCATGCAAAGAAATTTAAAAAAATAGTCAAATCAACAAATGGCGCCCAATACTAAAAAAATGTAATTTCAACTGCTTAGTTGTTAATTTGAATAAAAATAAACAAAAAGTAGAGTTAATTTTACAATTATCTTTGTTGGCGCCAAATCAAACCAGCTTACTAGTTGTATTTACTATATATTTTTTTCAGTCAGCCTAGTTTCAGATTTCCGGGTATTTGGGGATGAACAAAAAAGACAAAGAGACAAACAGACCAATAGATATACCTTATCCATTTTATTATACAGATATTTTTCTACTAAACATAGAGTATATTTTTGTACTCTTTGGCACGTTAAAACTAAAGTTTTTTTATGTTTACCATTTTTTTTTCCCTAAAAGTTAAAATGTCTTCAAAATAAGCCGTCTAAAAATTGGGTGTCTCGTTTCTCTGATTTGTTATTTATAACATTAAATGTATATAAACAAATATACCGGGTGATCAGTAACTGCCATGCCAAAATTTAAGAGGTGATTCTACATACAAAAATATGAAAAAAAGTTTCTATAAAGGTTGGTCCGGAAATGAGCCCTAATGGAGCTACGGCCCTTCGAAGATGGGGAACAAAAAAAAGCATCAATAAAATTTTAATGCTGCAGGGCAATTCTTCATTTGAAACTAAGCAAAAAAGTATTCTTCACCAAAACACCTAAATTTAATATTAAAGGAGTAATAGCCTTTTAAAAAGTTCCTCTTAGTTGCATTTTTTTTTTAAACCGTTGCTCCTTTTGTGTTACACTATGTGACATTTTTAAAGTATGTTTACTCAAGGAATATATATTTTTTACAAAATTTTTTAAAAAAATACACATAAAAAAGTTTGGGGCAAAAATGTGTTTGGACACATTTTGTCCGTCTAGGGCACCTCTGAATAAATTTAAAAAAAAACAAATTAACATAAACTTATTGCACTTATTAATACTACTATACATGCAAAATCTCATTGCTCTAGCTTAAAGGGTACCAGAGTAATTAATTAAAAACTTTATTTTTATTGCAGTTTTAAAGGACCGTAGCTCCCTTAGGGCTCATTTCCGGACCAACCTTTAAAGGAAGTTTTTTGATATTTTTGCATGTAGAATCAACTCTTAAAATTTGGCATGCCAGTTATTGATCACCCTGTATTGTTAACCATTTTTTTAGTGAAGCCGATGAAGAATGGGAAGCACTACATTTCGCATCTTATAGAACGAACAGCAAAATTCTGGATGTAATAGTAAATAATCTGGATCCAGGCAAAATTGACACACTTGCTAATGGTAACAACGCACTACATATTTTGATCAAACATGGTAAAAGCGAGCTGGAATCCGAATTCAACAAATGTGCTGATATTTTAATAAATGCAGGTAAAAGCTTATGAACCGAATTAAAATTCTCAAAGAATGGCAATTTTTTAGCCAACAGGTTAAAAGATTTTGTTTCATAAATTTCTAAAAAAAAAACTCAAGTAAAAGTGATGTTTCTGTGAGAGCCTGTGCTGCCCTTCTAAGACAAGTTGTCCTATCTGCAAAAATTCACTTTTTGAGATAAGCACGCCATTGTATTGATTTACACTAGCCCCATGTGATAACTAAAAAGAAAAGTCCTATCTAAAACCCAAATCCTAAAAATTGGCCTACGTGGAAAAAAAAATTTTTTCTAAAGGATATCAATTATTTTTGACTTAAAATAAAGCAGAACCCAACGCCATATTTATTTAAACATGTTTTCAAAAAGTAAAAACAAAAACAATAAAACAGCCCATATCTCAAAACATCTACAATTGTAATTTGCAGATAGGATAACTTGTCTTAGCAGGGCAGTGTAGGTCTACACGGTACTTCTAAAGTTTAAACTTAAATTGGCTTCAGGAATACCGTGCCCTATAAGGTTTACCAAGGATCATAGACACCACAAAATACCACTTTTAATAAAAAAAATTTGTTTTTCTTGAAACGTGAAAAACATATTAAATTTATTAATTAATTTATTTAAGGACAAAAAAAACATTTGCCATTTAAATATTAACACACCAATTAATTTTAAGTATCCATAAAAATTAAATACATGGTTTATTACTTAGCCAGCATTGTTTCGGTACAAAAGCCATCATCAGCCTATGTTTACAAAAAGAAGAATAAGAATTTAATTAAAAATACACTGCCCAGTAAAACAGCTTTCCCATTTTTTACCTCCACCCGTAAAATGGAATTTTTATTATCAGATTCACTTTCAACCACCTCAAAAACCCCAATATAACAATTTTCACGAAAACTACCCCCCACTCCTCAGGGGGTGATTTAGAAAAATTTTATTATCAGATTCACTTTCAGCCACCTCAAAAACCCCAATACACCAGTTTTCACGAAAACTATCCCCACCCCTCAGGAAGTGAAATTAGAAAAAAAATATTATCAGATTCATATTCGTCGACCCCAAAAACCCCTATATACCAATTTTGAAGAAAATATTAATAATATTGAAAAATATGTACCCCCTCATCCCCTCGGGGGTGGAATTAGAAAAGTTTTTTTTATCAGATTAAATTTCAGCAACCTCAAAAACCCATATATAGCAATTTACAAATTTAAAAAAAAAATGTATTTTTCCCCATTTGCCGCACCCCAATGTTTACCAAACACAATCCCGAGCGAGAACTTTTGGTAAAATACCTGTATGCCAAATTTCAAGTCTCTAGCTTAAAGCGTTCTTAAGTTATCGTGCCCACAAGATTTCCCGGACAGACCGATCGACCGACCGACCAACCGATAATTTTTTTTTGCTCGAAATTGATTTGTATCGACATAAAACGTCATAAAACGCAAAAATACACAAAAAAAAAATTGAAAATTTTTGCACGAATACAAGGCTTTCCGAAATTTTGAAAATTTTTAAAATGGGAAAGCAAAAGTACTTTGCACGCACGTTAAATTTACGCATTAATAAATAATCAACTTTTTAGGTATCGACATTAATCAAGGCGATGATAACAATGTTTCTGCAATCTTATGGGCAGCGAAAAAGGGCTATAAAGACATTGTCAAATTGATTCTGCAACACGATAACGTAGACATAGATACCCACATTTCAAGAGGGAAAACAGCAAGAACTCTAATAGAAGAAAAACAACTCTATGAAGAAAAACTTCCTCCAGTTTTTAACAATAACAATACAGATATCACTAGAACTTTGTTTTCCTACATACGGTCTGATAATCAAAATGCATTTATTAACTGCAATAAAGGAGATATTTCTACAAATGTGGATGATAATGATGGAAGTAATACTTTACTGCAACTGGCTTGTGATAAAGGACTACATAAAATCGTGAAACATTTAATAGAACAAGGTTTGGACTTTTTACCTCTTTGAAAAGAGTATCATGATTAGTCCAGGGATATGAAATTTTTACCATGACACTGGCTCATCCAGAGGTCTGTCAAGTTTTTCAGGTAATACTGGTGTATAGAAGCAAAACCTATGTATTTGCTGCGGTGGATTTGGTGTGGTTTTTAAGATATTAACAATTGGGCTTAATCCATTGAGAACCGTCCACTTTTGAATTATTTGGGCGCTCGACCAGTTCCAAATTAATGAATTTTTTTTTGTGTTGTTAAACCTATATATGTTTACTTCAAAACCAGTTTTATTTTATTTTTACATTGCTTTGGTTAGGCGTGGTCCCCCTCTGAAATTTGCATTTTATTGATTTTTCTATGTTGCGGAAATTTAAATTTCTCAGTTATGAAATAAGCTAGCGATATGAAACAAAAATTCTCTTTTTAAGCATACGATGGGCTATATTTTTTGTTTAAGAGACTTTTTTCTAAATGAAATCAAAATAGGTGAAAATTGTATCCGAAATTTGATATAAAATTTAATAAAATGACGATTTTTAAATTTTAATATTTTCTTAGGGGGTTGAATTGAGGGGGTGAATTTTTTGTATAAATAGGGACCTATAATTACTATACACTGTTAAAATTTCAAACCAAAATATTTACATAATATTTTTTTATAAAGCTTCAAAAATACTACTTTTACCAAATTATTCAATATTTGAGCATTAATATCTCAGGGGTAACTAAATTTAAAAATCTGAAATTTTTACACATAAGAGATCTATATGTTAGCAATACATTCCATACATTCTTATGACATTCTTCTTCTATATATTTTCCAATAGAGCACTCCATAATTAAACAAACACCTTTAAAAGTTTTGCTTAAACTAAATTTAGTCCTTTAAAAGCTTTTGTATTTATATCTGTATAATTTTTTTCAAAATAGATTACTGAGGGAGCCGGAGTTAATATCCCATTAATTCGTAGGTAGGATTGTCGTTTATTAAATTAATAAATTTCGGTGATATGTTTTTTCATATAATTTTAATTTAAGGCAAAACACATTCTTGAATTTTTTTATGTATTGCTAACATACAGAGCTCTTATGTGTAAAAATTTCAGATTTTTAAATTTAGTTACCCTTGAGATATTGAGGCTCAAATATTGAATAATTTGGTAAAAGTAGTATTTTTGAAGCTTTATAAAAAAATATTACGTAAATATTTTGGTTTGAAATTTTAACAGTGTATAGTAATTATAGGTCCCTATTTATAAAAAAAATTCACCCCCTCAATTCAACCCCCTAAGAAAATATTAAAATTTAAAAATCGTCATTTTATTAAATTTTATATCAAATTTCGGATACAATTTTCACCTATTTTGATTTTATTTAGAAAAAAGTATTTCCAACAAAAAATATAGCTCATCGTATGCTTAAAAAAATAATTTTTGTTTCATATCGCTAGCTCATTTAATAACTGAGAAATTTAAATTTTCCCAACATGCAAAAATTAAAAAAAGCAAAGTTTATAGGGTCGCCACCCCCAACTGAAGCAAAATAAAAATATTCTAACATTGGTTTTAAAGTATACATATATAGGGTAAACAACAGGCAAAAGAATATTAAATTTGAAAATGGTCGAGCGTCCTATGCTGGACGATATTCAATGGATTACACCTTAGTCAGAAAATGTCTATTTTTGTACATTTTTGCGCATCAGCAAAAAAGTTGAGTTTTTTATCAACAATCAAAGTAATCATCTTGTAGGAGATTAAAAAAACCTTCAACATGTCAAAATGGCTTTTTTTAAATGTCGTTAGGATGACTTGTTGCTTAGAAAACTGCAAAAAACGATCAAAATTTGCATATTATTCAATAAAGAATAATGTTGGGTGTGACTGTATAAGTACTCAGAATCTGAGTAGCTCCATAGGCTTTGGTGGTTCAAGTATCTTTGGTGGCTTGGGAGAGTACGGCAAGGACAAAAAAAGGGCGAAAATGAATATAATAAAACGAATGTCTCTTTCCTACCTTATGTTAATCCATCGTCGGTAGATCTTCCATTAATTGCGTTGGTGATGAGGGCCCTCTGTATTATGCAATAAATCCAAAAGGCACATAAAGCGATATAATGGCGAAAGCGTGGTTAAACACATACGGCGTTTAATATAAGCGAAGCGACGGCATACTACCCGTTTCATGAGTATATCAGTACTAATTGTCCTCTTCAGTTTCCGGGTGCGGAAAGACAAGAAAGAGACAAATATATGCGCGACAAAGATAGTCAATAATTAAAGAACAAAAAACTAAGTTGCGTTTTACCAAATTAGAAATTCCAATAATAACTAATTAATTAGTGTAAATAGTAAATAATAATTAATAATAATTAGCGATAACCGAACAAATAAATTTTGAAAAAATCAACCTACTACTTTGTTATTGTGTAAAAAGTTGTAGTATTCAATATGTGGTTAACGAGGTTTTGCAATGCTAAAAATCGATTTTTTTTCTTTTCATAAAACAACTCTTCCCCTTTCATAAAATACCCGTAGAATCTTTATTTTTTTATTATTGTACGCATAATATTAAAAAAAAAAACATCTCTTTTGCAATTTTGCAAAAACTATTGAATAAATCGTTCTGGAATTTTAACCACATATTGAGTACTATAAGACGCAACTTTTTACAAAATAACAAAGTCGTAGGTTGATTTTTGCAAAATTTATTGTTTATTGAATAATATGAAAATTTTGATCGTTTTTTGCAGTTTTCTAAGCAACCAATCATCCCATTTTAAAGCTTTTTTAATTTCCTACAAGATGGTTACTTTTATTGTTGATAAAAAACTTTTTTACTGGTATACAAAAATGTGCAAAAATAGACATTTTCTGACCTTTAATTATTAATATATTAAAAACCACACCAAATCCACCGCAGCAAATATATAGGTTTTGCTTTTATACACCTGTATTACCTGAAAAACTTTACAGACCTCTGGATGAGCCACTGTCCCCAACGGGGTATTTTTTTGCTCATATTCCTGCACTAGATGTACCTAAATCGAGTGTCCCTAGATGTACCTAACTCCGAAATATCCCCCACCCTAAAGTGTCTTCACCACAGATTTTTTGATGTTTCCTCATTCTAGTTCTATTAGGATACAAAAAACTTTTATTTGAAATATTGTGACGTGATTTTTTTTAATGGTAAGTCCAAATTCATAAAAAATCATAAAAACTGAAGAAAAAAACACAAGAAAATAAATCTTTTTTACATTAAAACAAAGTTGAATATTTATTCTTAAATTGTTAAATATCAAGTTAAATAATATGTATAACAATCAAGCGAACAATAGACTTGAACTATACAGTGCGGTATAAAAGTCACCCCCCCCCCTCTGAACTTTTGAACGAGTTGAGATATCGACTTCAAATTTAGAACTCTTAAATAAGACAACTTAAACTATCTTTTAGCATATATTTAATACTTTCGTCTCTTAAAATGTGGACAGGGGGTATGGGGGCCATTTTTTTAAATGGAAAGGTCGTGTGATAGATCATTTTAAAGCTTATGAAATTCTCCATTTAACTACATATTTTTTAATTTTTTTAAATATATATATTTTTTTGGCTTTAAAATAAGGTTGAAAATGGGTACAAGCTACTCCTGAAAATAGTTTTAATGAAAGTTTTCGTATCAAGCGAATGACTATATAGATGTTATTCTATAAAGAATATTGACTAAAATAAGATCAAAATTAAAATCTTCCCCCGAGCCCTTTTCGAGAAAATTGATTTTTTCCAAAATTTGCAGCAACAGGTGCTATTCGTTGATTGCATTTTTCATTTAAAGGTAGCAAAAAAAAACTAAAAAAATAAAAAGTAATGGTTAAAAATCATAAGAAAGGATGTTTTTTATTTCTTAAGCCGTGGTAGAGGGAAAACAGTGGCGTAGACAAAGAAAAAGTAATTGGTTTATATTTTTGATATTCAGAACGTGAAAGATATTAAACTGCAATTTTCTCGAAAACCGTTGGCGGTGTTACATAAAAAGTACCTTTTTTATGTCTTATAAGTTTGGAAACATATTTTAATGAAAAAAACTAAAAAAAGCTACAAACAAAGAAGGTTTGGGGCAAAAAAGAGGCAAAGCCTTCCACTTTGAACGCCTCTGGTTAAATTTATCAAATCAAAATTATATAGAATGTAAAGACACTTTAGGGTGGGGGATGCCGGGGTGTGGCTCTGTTTTTTTAGCCAGCTTTAGCCAAAAAAAAATGCTAGGCTCTGTTACTTAAAAATCTGTTTATTTAGAGCTAAGAAAAAAGTTGATTTAAATTTAATTTTTTTTTTAATTTGGGCAAGAGGTAGGGCGTTGTGTTAGGCTAATTTTAAAAATTGTGTTTTATTAAAATGGGTATTTTTAGAACAAAACAGCTTTTATTTTATTAAATATGCCGTTCAATAAGTTTTTTGACATTTCTTGCTTTACTAAGTTAAATATGAAATAAAAGTTATTTATGGTACTAGTGGGTAAAGTAAGATATTGCCCATGAGAAGATTAACCTGCGAGGCGTCAGCCAAGTAGGTTAATTTCCGAGAGGGCAATATCGGTTTACCCATGAGTGCCATACAAGGTTTTATTCAATAAATAGCTTAGGAATTCATATTTTGATTAAAAATTTTAATGAAATTTACAAGAAAATAATTTGACAAGTGACAGTTGAGTGGGTAAAGTAAATAATTATCCACTCAATAAAGTAAAAGCCACGCGGGGGTTATTATTGAGTTTATCTATTTAAGGGCCATTTGCACCAACAATGGTTTAACTTTAAACTTAGATTAAGTCGACCAATCAGAACGTAGCATTTTTAACTTAAACCCAGTTTAGTTGAGATAATCCCAGTTTAAGAGTTGGTGCAAGTGGCCCTAAAATAAAGCTGGTAATTGTCTTATTATTTGTATGTATTGAATAAACTATATTTTTACGCTAAGTTTATAAACTAAATATACATACAGAGCGGTCCAAAAGTCACCCCCCCCCCCCCTCTTAACTTTTGAACGAGTTTAGATATCGACTTCAAATTTAGAACTCTTAAATAAGACAACTTAAACTATCTTTAAGCATATATTTGATACTTTTAGCTCTTAAAATGTGGGCAGGGGGCATGGGCCGACATTTTTTTAAATGGAAAGGTGGGTCGTGTGATACATCATTTTAAAGCTTATAAAATTCTCCAATTAACTGTATATTTTTTATTTTTTTTTAAACATTTTTTTTGGGTTTAAAATAGGGTTGAAAATGGGTATTTTTGTCAAAATTTCTCTAAAAAATCCAAACAATTTTTTAAAAATGCCTAATTTCATAATGAAAAAAGGTAAATTATATTTTTAAACTAATTTTAGTTGACATAAATAAATATTAACAAAAAAAAACTTAAAAATTTATTTTTTTAGCACAAAAAACTGAAAAATCAAAACCTTAAAAAACATGTTTAAAAATTTTTAAAATGTATAGTTATATAGAGAATTTTAAAGGGTTTAAAATGATGTATCACACGACCCCCCTTTCCATTAAAAAAAATTTCCCCCCATGCCCCCCTGCTCACATTTTAACCTTTTTCATTGAATTAAAAAAAAAAACTACTTTTTTTCATTTTATGACTCAGGTACGTAAAGTTAGTGTTTTTTGTGGACTACTGGGATAATATCTTCCCACATATTACCTAACCAGTGGCATGCGTATAATAATTTAAAATAATTAAGGGAATAGATTTCATTGCTGGGCACAGCTTTTTAAGGAATATAAAGTCGGTGGGAAGATAGTATTCCAAAGACACCTAAAGGGTTAACAGTAGCGAGTAACAGTCTAAAGAGAACGGATCCTTGCATTTGATTTGCTAAAGCTATTTAAAAAAGCGGGGTTACCAATTAATTAAGCTAATTTTGCATAATGGTCCTCCTTTTAAACAATGCAGAAATTATGTGGACATAACTTAAAATTTAAAAAGATAACTATTTTTTTTTTCAAAAAAAGATTAAAAAAATATAAATAAATCTTAACGTATTTTAATTTTAGGTTCGAATCCCAACAAGACATCTGAAAAAAATCGAAATCCACCCATAGAAATCGCTGGTAATAAAGGATACTACGAAATATTTGACCTATTAATGAAACAAGACGATATAGAAATACCAAATGGCCTAATTGCGAAATTACTTAAAATAATCGACAACGACAAATATCCGGAAGTGAAAATCGATCATGAAAAATGTTACGAACTGTTACTACAAAAACTAAAAAACAAAAAACAGACAGTTGATATAAATTATCCAGACGAAAGCAAAAACACTCCACTGCATTACTCCGTTAGATATGCTGAACCTTCAATAACTGAAGAACTACTGAGACAAGGTGCTAGCTTAGCATGCAGAAACAAGTATGGATTTATGCCAGTAGAAGATATTGAACCAGATGTCCTTGAAAAACATTTAGATAGTTGCATAGAGTTTGATATTCGAAGTAAAAAATTCGAAAAGGAAGATTTTACAATAACCTTTAACTATAGAACTTTAATCCCTCCTGTAAAACAAAATATCCATCCACAGTTTGATGTGGAAGATAAAAAGCCTACACTAAATGACCTAGTTCCAGAAACTGAGGTTATTTCATACATGAGCAAAGCTCCAGAGTTTAAACATCTGCTAAAACATCCTGTTATTGTTAGCTTTCTATTTTTAAAATGGCACAAAATTAGATGGCTTTTTTACATTAATCTTGCATTTTATATATTATACTGTCTTTCCCTTGTTACTTATATATTAAATGACTTTGCCAATTTTAACGATGACTATAAAAAGAAGCCATTTAGCAAATTTTTAACAAACATATCATTTATCTTTTACCTATTAACTTTTATAATTTTACTTTTAAGAGAACTATTTCAAATATGCGTTTCACCAAGAAAATATTTAAACAATTTTGAAAATTATATTGAAATAATTCTTTTGTATGTATCAGCGGAAATATTATCAAGTTCAAACCCAAATGACGATACTAGAAAGCAATTATCATCCATCGCCATTTTATTGGCTGCCTTTGAACTTGTTCTAATGGTAGGTCAACATCCAAAACTTTCGACAAATGTTGTAATGTTAAAAACAGTATCACACAATTTCTTTAAATTTTTATCCTGGTATTGCTTGTTAATTTTTGCATTTGCTTTGAGCTTTTACATTCTATTTACTAACACAAGTACCACTCAAGAACAGACCGCAGGAAATAGTACTACACCAGATGAAGATGATGAAGACTTCTTTTCAGGCCCAGGAAAATCGCTTTTTAAAACGATTATTATGCTAACTGGCGAGTTTGATGCAAGTTCTATTAATTTTCATGCTTTTCCAATTTTGAGTAAAGTAATATTTGCCCTTTTCATTTTCATGATAGCCATTATTTTGCTAAATTTGCTTAACGGTTTGGCAGTTAGCGATACCCAAATAATTAAAAACGACGCAGAATTAGTAGGCCATATTGCAAGAGCCCAACATATCAGATACGTGGAAAGCATGCTCATGGGAAATATTATGCCAAGTAGAATTATCAAATTCTTCCAGAAACTATGCTGTTGCTTACCGTGTGCCTACAATCATATTAATTTAACAAAACCTTTGGCAAAGAAGTCATCTTTATTTCCTGAGTTTTTAAATTATGAATTAAATTTTTATCCGAATAAACAGGGCCAGATAATTTTACCAAAAATAAAAAAAGGAATATTTTCTTGCGCAAATTGTACCAACATATACTTAGATAAAGAAACTATCAGAAGAACATTAAGTATAGTTCAGGTAAAAAGGGATGAAATCAAAGTAAAAGTTCAAGAAAATGTTATGGAAAAAAGGTTGCAAAGTATTGAAGAATCGTTGTTTTTCATATCTACATTGCTTAAGAATAATAACGAGTAACTAGGCAACAAATCGCAACTTTTTTTTTGCTCCGATCGGAAAGTAAATTTTTCTTACTAATTCGAGGGCGTAGAATCCAAATCTGACCTTAGAAAAATTCCAGCACCTAAAATTTTTGAGATATAAGTTCAGGTAATAATGACGTTTTTTTTCAAAATCTTAAAAAAAAAGAGTAGCATTTTGAAAATTTTAGTGTATATTAAAAAAATACAAGGAATTCAAAAATCTATATGTCAAGAACCTACTGTTAGAGTAAGTACGCGAAAAAAATAAAAAGGTTAAAATGAAACTGCAGAGTTTACTTAATTGCTCATTTGTGGCAAAACTATCAAATTTTTTTAAAAACTTTATAGAACTTAATTTGTAGATTATAAAATTCTCTACAAAAATATTTATAAAAATATTTTTTTATTTTGCTTAGTTTGTTCCTAGAAAGTAAATAAATGAAAAAGATATAAAATTAAAGTACACGGTGTAAACTTTTTTCCCTAGCCCAAAAAATATATTTTTCTTATCAATTTAAAGGCGCAGAATCCAAATTTGACCTTAAAAAAATTCAGCACGTCTTATTTTTTAAATTTTAGAACAGGCAATTATGCCAATTTAAAAATAATTTATAAAACAAAATATTGTGTATTTTTTTTTTGTTTTTTTTATGGTTCTACATCATAAAAATGTTACTTTATTACATAAGAACTATAATACGTAACATTTTTTTAGTTCATTTTTGACCCCCTAGTAATGATTTTTGACAATTTTTAGCCTGAGTTCGCCACATGTGGCGATAAGCTTGTCCACTTATGCACCCTTCTTCTTACCCTCCACCCCTACTTAGTTTTGTCACATTATCCATTTTTTTATTATTTTTTTTTCATAATATCCCTATTTATTCTACCTATGAATTTAAGGTTTCTATGTTTTAAGTTGGGTATTTTTTAACTAATATTGAGTCGACGAATCCAAATTTGTCCTTGGAATATTTTTGTCTCCCATGATTTTAGAACAAAAGAGGGATAAAATAATGATTTTTTAACATTTTAATCTTATTTTTCTCAGAAAACTTAGGTAATAGAAATACTCTGAGGCCAGATTCGGTTTCAGCGACCCAAAATTAGTTAAAAAACATATGACTCCAATCGGGGCAAGAAACCGTGTTGTCTAGTGTTATTGGCTACATTTGAATTTAATTTTGGGACAGACAAAATTACCGACCAGTGTAATGTAGGTATCAGACAATTTTTTATAATTTTTATCCTGGTATTGCTTATTAATGTGTTTTATTTTATTTAATTTATTAATACGATTACAGCAAAAGAATAAGCTGAAAAAAAGGAACGAAATCAAAGTAAAATTTCAAAAAAGTGTTATCAAAAGAGGTTGCTTTGCAACCTTACCTACTTTGTATTGCATCACTGTTTTTTACATCAAAATTGCAATAAAATGTAGCATTAAGTATAATAACTCGATCCTGAGAACGGGCGTGACTCATTATTGTACATAAAAGAGCTTAAAGATAAATTAAACTTTTTAAGTTATAATAGAGGTAGTAACATATTATGTTTAGAGAGCACTAACATAAGTGTTTGAGTTAAGGACTATTCAGAAGCTTACATAAGAACATAAAACATAAGAATGCGATGCCGTGATTAGATTACAAGATACATGGCAACACCTCAAGCCAATCACGGCATCGCATTCTTATGTATTACGTTCTTATGCGAGACTGTGGATATGCCCTTAAAGTGCCTTAATGTAATAATTTCTTAGCAGAAAAAGCCACATTCTGTAATTTTATAAAAAAATATATACTTAAGTTTTATTCTTATTTATAGTAAATTAATTTATTGATGTTTAAGTTTTTTGTAAGTATTTTGTTTAAAGTAATTTTTAATATACATTTTAATTTCCAAATTGCTTTTTATTTATAATAATGATATTAACTATACGTTCAAAGCACACAAGCCAGCACTTAAGAAACTTCATCTCATAAACTTGAAATTTTAAACTAAAAAAAAGCTTTTTAAAGGTAAAATTTTAACTTAAAATGTTGAACTTTCGAAATTAACAAAACTAAAAAGTTGAAATTTTGCATAATAAGTGTAAAAGTGGACCTTCCGGGCTTCCGTAAAGGTCATCCATTCGTTGACTTACCCTTAGAGAAAAAGAATATAAAAACAATGTAAATGCTTACTAATTTATTTAAAAGCTAGAGTATTTCACAACTATATTAGTATTTTTTAATAAATTCCGACTTCAAGTCAGAATTTAGTTAAATTTCTTAAAGTCAATAGGGTAGATACCCCAGTTATAGCCACCTTAAGAAAAATTCTGTTTTTATTTCTTTTTATTATGTTCCATTATAATGTTAAGGTTGCAAGTTTTGGTTTTTCTGAAACTTACAATATATCTCTACTATAAAATAAATGTTTAAACAATATAACTTCAGCTGATATGTTATAAAATAAAAAACAAACAAAATAATACTAATTCTCTAGTTTTAGCCACCCAAGCACCGGTTTTAGCCATAAAAATTCACCAGATATAGCCACCATTAAAAAAAACTAAAAAAAAAGTTAAAAATAAATTATTTATATTTTTGTAACAGTTTTAGAACATTTAAAATTTATAGTTTTTTAAAAATATATACTTCTTAATCAATATTTAAAATGATTTCGATTTTTATTACATTTTTTCTTACATACATCTTTTCTTGGATAATTATCCGATAATTATAAATATTTATTAATTTTATTTATTTTTTATTTATTTGTCACAGTTGTCCCCGAGCTCGCTTGGGTTTAAAAAAATTCGAACCAAAAGTTAAGGTTGGATCCTTGTAGTAGTCGGTTTGGAGATAATATATCCACCAACAGCCAAATCCAGAAAATTCGCTTTTGGCAGATAATGGTAACTCTTCTTTGAAGAGGTACATCTTTTACACCAATGATAATAGAAACCTGTTCAAGTGTATTAAGTTAGTATTTTTGACGCAGATTCGAAATATCTTTTCAAAAGTAAGCTATCTATTTTTGTTACGGAGAAAAACATAAATAAAAAAATGGAAAATTGAAATTTAGCGTACTTTTAAGCATTTACTTTTATTTAATTTTAGTAAATATATGACTCTAAAGTATAAATGAAGAAAATCTGTTTCTTTAACTTAATAAAAATGCTAATTAGAACTTAATTTATTAACCATTTTAAATTTGGTCGATTGATTTTGATTATATTTTATTTTGTTGAGTAGTGTGAAAATTGCAATCCTTCAAAGTTTGACTTTTTAAATCATTTTATGGAATATGTAAATCAGTGGTTATAAAACGGTTTAGAACATTGAATATAGTTCCTCCATCCGGCGGCGGTTCTAGGGAACCACGGAACTATGATCAAGATTTCAGACCAATTAGACAGCATCCAGACCCGACAATGTGTCCTGTATCCCACAATTACTGCAACAATCCCAGTTATGATGATCCCAGACGCCCAGCCTGAGTACACTACCGTCTCCAAGGAGCCTGTACTCAAGATGTTAGCCCAATTAGATAGCAATCAACCAAAGATGCCGACCTAGGTGACCACAAATGAAAACGAATCCACTACCATCCCGCCACTACTAGTGTCACCACTGCTCTAATATGGTGCGTACTTTGCTTAGTTATGGTTTGTGGAGGAAGACAGAACCGTTATCTTCGACGCCCACCTAGGACAAGGATGCCCAAAGAGCCAACCGCCCAGGACATGGAACTAGAAGAATACATAATGAACTTGCCGCCATCCCCGTCCCATGCGGCCCCGGCAATATATTCAGAAAACTGAACAGAGCCAATCTAGGAGAAGGACGCCCAAAGAGCCACCACCCAGGACATAGAACTAGAGGAATACATTACGTCCTTGCCGCCATCCCCGTCCCATCTGCGGCCCCCGGCAATATGTTCAGAATATATTAAGTTAAAATATATTAGAATTAGCATGTATGTTCATAATAATATAGTATTAGTCTAATGACAAAACGAGGAAGCCGAGGAAACATTAGGGAAAATAAATATATATCCCCAATGTCAGAACGTGTAGATTTAGGAAATAGTTAGAATGTAAATTGAATATAAATGAATTTCTAGTCTAATAAATTATCACAAATCAGTTAGTGATCACCGTTTTATTTCACTCTCTCTGATCAGCTGAAGGACTAGAAAGTCTTCTTCATCCTGCTTATTCAGAGAGTTACCTGATGTAAAATATAACTTACAAGTCTAGGTATATTGCTTGGATTTGTAATAATTATATTAAAAAAATAAAAAATACAGACAATAAAACGATTTTTTTTAAATAAAATTATTATGCTTTAATTTGCAAAAACTACTGTGCCAAACAAAATATATTATTATTTTATAAGATGTTAAAATATAAAACATAATAACTAACGTTAAATTATATTTAATAAAAAATGGAAAAAAATAAATTTAAATTAAAATAAAATATTTAATCTTATTGCAATACATGTATTAATAAATAAAAAAAACTTTAGACAATAGTCTATGCTGGCTACACATATTTTAAATCATTACTTAAAACAAAGATGGGGTTGTCAGAGTTTTATATAAATAAAACTTAACTTATTGAGAACCACTGCTTTAAAAAAGGACACTACCCAACAGACCGTAATTTCATCAATGATACTGTAAAAATAGCATTACTTTTTCAGGTTCTTAAGTTCAGAAAAAATAATATTTTTAACTGTTAGTAGCGTATATATTTAATTAAAAACATGAAATTTATTCAGGTTTAGTCGAAAGTATTATATTTGCTAAAATGTAATAAATAAAAATGCTTAAAAGTGCCCTAAATTTCAATTTTACATTTTTTTAAGAACGTTTTTCTCTATAAACAAAAATGATAGCTTAATTTTGAAAAGATATTTAAAATCTGCGTCAAAAATACTAACTAAATACACTTGAACAGTTTTCTATTATCATTGGTGTAAAAGATGTACCTCTTCAAAAAAGAGTTACCATTATCTGCCAAAGGCGAATTTTCTGGATTTGGCTGTTGGTGGATATATTATCTCCAAACCGATTACTACAAGGATCCAACCTTAACTTTTGGTTCGAATTTTTTTTAACCCAAGGGTTCTCGGGGACTACTGTGTTGTTTAGAGTATTTTTGGGATCTGAACCAGCTGGTAGTTTATACCATATTCGACACTATAAGTTTAAAAAAAAAACTTTACATGTATGTTACAATTTCACATTGTGACATGTTTAGTTTTCAGCTTCAGTCTTGAATCATTTGAGTCATTTTGATGGCCCGTTCTCAACTATATTTTGTATAATACTCCTCCTTTTTTAATTTAAATGTATTATTGGCTAATATTTAAAGGTGGTTTTCGCTAAAATCTTTATTATTTGTACAGTAATTTTGACATATTGATATTTTTTGACATTGGCTATAACTGGTACTACTTAGGTTCCAGTTTTAGCCAATTCTGTGGCTATAGCTAGAAAGAGAAGCATATTAGTGTCCCAGTTATCGCCATGCAAATTTAAGAATAAATTCTGCAAAATATGTATTAAAATATTAATAAAGTAACTGTTTAATGACTTACCTTTAGTTTAATATAAATGTTTTACGAATTTAATTTTACCTGAATTAGATATTTAAAATTATTTTTCTGGCGGTTTATTAAGAAAAGTCATAAGAAATTACATTTTTTTCAAAATCAAAATTTTAAATAGGCGCTGTATTCGTTTGGCTACAGTTAAAACTTATTTAACATATTTGTTGTCCCAACTTTTATCATTCAAATCGGATTTAAACGATAATTTTGATCTAAAGTCTCCTATTTCTAAGCTATACCCAAAAAACTACTCTGACTGGCTAAAACCGGTGCAGTGGCTAAAACCGGTGATCCTACCCTATTTAGTTAAATTCCTTTAAGTCAGAATTTAATTTTTATCTCCGATCTAAAGTTATAATTTAGTTAAATTCCGACTTTTTTAATTCACAAATATCGAAAACAAACTATGGTACACTAAAAGTATAATAATTTACATTGGGGGTAGTTAGCATATATATCGTCGGCTTACAAGTAAAGAGAACTAAGTCCAAAAACATGGTTTTGAGATATTGACAAATTTAACTTTCATTGTTGCTTTTTAATTTTTGTAAACCCTTCTATTAACGTAATGTATAACTATAAAGTAGAAAACAAGATGTTTACATAAATTTTCAAAAACTAGATTTTTAAAAGAAGGGGTTGGACTTTTTTTTGGAGCAATATTTAAAAAATCTATCAGTTTTATTTTATTTATTTATATTTTTTTATAAAAATCTGCACCTATTCAATTATTTGTCTATATCTCGGCTATTTCTAATTATAATAAAAATATTATTATAAATAAAACAAAGATTGCTTAATTTTCTACAAAAAAGTAAATACCATTTTTTTTAATTCTTTTGCCGTTTTGTCACAATACGCGATTAAAGTTTAAAGTAAAACAAAAAAGTTCATCTTTATATTTATAAAAATAATAATAATAAGCCTCCTTAGATAATTTTTAATAAATATAAAGAATTTATACTTTTTTGTTTAACTTTAAACTTGAATTCTCTATTCTATTCTGTCTCTATTCCATCAACTTTAACATAGCAAAATTTGAATGCGTTTGCCAGTATAATAAATAACGCGATATTGTATCATATAAATGATTCAAGCAATCATATTTTTATAAATTTACTCTTTTTGGAAAGTCGCTTAGTGCAGAAACATTTGAAATAGTCCACAAGTAAAACGCATTAAGTGCACTAAGTGACTTAGTGCCTATTGCCAGATAAAATTTTAATCAAAATCAAATTGGTGCGTTTTCTATAGTGGGTAATTCCCTTGGCAGTCCACCTAGAATTTAGTTCGGTTAACCTATACATAGATCATCAAAAATTAATTACAGTGCCATTAAAATCCCATTTTTGCAAAAAAAGAAAAAAAGAAAAAGAATATAAAAACAATGTAAATGCTTACTAATTTATTTAAATGCTGGAGTATTTCACAACTATATTAAAGTAATAACGCAGTAGATTTGTCCTTTTCAAATTTGCATTTATTTCCATAGTCATCCATATAAAATTTTTCAATATTTAATAAAATCTTTTTAGAAATGATATGTATGAAAAAATTGAGTTAGCAATCTGAGGAAAAAATAAAATTTTATTATTGGAGTACACGACTAATTACGAAGGCCATAGTAGTATTTTTTTAATAAATTCCGACTTAAAGTCAGAATTTAGTTAAATTTCTTAAAGTCAAAATTTAGTTAAATTCCTTTAAGTCAGAATTGAATTTTTATTTCCGATCTAAAGTTAGAATTTAGTTAAATTCCGACTTTTTTAATTCACAAATATCGAAAACAAACTATGGTACACTAAAAGTGGAATAATTTACATTGGGGGTAGTTAGCATATATATCGTCGGCTTACAAGTAAAGAGAACTAAGTCCAAAAGCATGGTTTTGAGATATTGACAAATTTAACTTTCATTGTTGCTTTTTAATTTTTGTAATAATTGTTTCTGGAAAAAAACTACCACAAATCGCAATGACATGTTTGGACATAATAATGTCCTATTTGCAGTTAAATAAAGAAAAATTAAAGTAGTTTAATTCAACTAAATTTGAAAAAAGGCATGGACTTAGTGCCTTTTACTTGTAGGCCCACGACGTCGGCTTACAAGTAAAGAGCACTAAGTCAATAAAATAATATAAAAAACAACTATTTAAAATTAAAACCCTTCTATTAATTAAACGTAATGTATAACTATAAAGTAGAAAACAAGATGTTAACATAAATTTTCAAAAACTAGATTTTTAAAAGAAGGGGTTGGACTTTTTTTTTGGAGCAAAATTTAAAAAATCTATCAGTTAGTTTTATTTTATTTATATTTTTTTATAAAAATCTGCACCTATTCAATTATTTGTCTATATCTCGGCTATTTCTAATTATAATAAAAATATTATTATAAATAAAACAAAGATTGCTTAATTTTCTACAAAAAAGTAAATACCATTTTTTTTAATTCTTTTGCCGTTTTGTCACAATACGCGATTAAAGTTTTAAGTAAAACAAAAAAGTTCATCTTTATATTTATAAAAATAATAATAATAAGCCTCCTTAGATAATTTTTAATAAATATAAAGAATTTATACTTTTTTGTTTAACTTTAAACTTGAATTCTCTATTCTATTCTGTCTCTATTCCATCAACTTTAACATAGCAAGTAAAGGGCACTAAGTCATTTTTTTATAAAAATGGGATTTTAATAGCACTGTAGTTAATTTTTGATGATCTATGTATAGGTAAACCGTACTAACTTTTTATACAAAACTCGCCAATTTGATTTTGATTAAAATTTTATCTGGCAATAGGCCCTAAGTCACTTAGTGCACTTAGTGCGTTTTACTTGTAGATTATTTCAAATATTTCTGCACTAAACGACTTTCTAAAAAGAGTTAATTTAAAAAAACTATGATTGCTTGAATCATTTATATGATACAATATCGCGTGTACTGACAAACGCATTCAAATTTTAACTGATAGATTATTTTAATTTTGCTCTTAAATCCTTGGTTACTACATAAATAACAAGATAAGAAAAAAACTAAAGTTCGCGGCAAGTTCGGAAAACAGCCCTTAGAATTGCACCGTGAAGTGTTTTATCATTAATAATGATTCATTATAATTATTGACTTAAGGAGATGCTTTTTTGCCGGCATAGCCGATTGCCTCTGAAAACTGTCTTAGTTCTGGCATAGTTAACAGTTTTATATAATTAATACTAATTAATTTTATTAAAGTCCAAAATGGAAACTTTCTTTAAACAATAAAAAAGTCCAAACCCTTCTTTTAAAAATCTAGTTTTTGAAAAGGTATGTAAACATCTTGTTTTCTACTTTATAGTTATACGCTTAATTAATAGAAGGGTTTTTATTTTAAATAGTTGTTTTTTGTATTATTTTATTGACTTAGTGCTCTTTTCTTGTAAGCCGACGTCGTGGCCTACAAGTAAAAGGCACTAAGTCCATGTCTTTTTTCAAATTTAGTTGAATTAAACTACTTCAATTTTTCTTTATTTAACTGCAAATGGGACATCATTATGTCCAAACATGTCATTGCAATTTGCGGTAGTTTTTTTCCAAAAACAATTATTATAAAAATTAAAAAACAACAATGAAAGTTAAATTTGTCAATATCTCAAAACCATGTTTTTGGACTTAGTGCTCTTTACTTGTAAGCCTCTTTGTTTCAGGTTCTAAACTTTGAAAATATGTTTTTTAATTATAGGCTGGAACTATTTTTGTTTATTTTTTTTTATATAAACAATTTAATTGTTGTTTAAAAAAAATCCCTTATTTTGTTTTTTTTATTCATTTTAATACGCTCTTTAGCCCTACAGGCAGGCCTATTATTCGATTTTATTGTTTTTTAATTAATTTGGTTTTCTATTAGTCCTTGAGGACGATTTTTTGGCTAAACAAGTAATTGATCCTCTTCACCCCCATTTATGGGGGTGAAGAGGATCAACCTTTAACAAAGAAAAACTGAAAGAAATTATGAGCTAAATTTTTTTTTAAATGTTCAACGTATAGCTGAATAGTAAGCTTATAAAATTATTTGTTTCACATTTTTTTTTCAGTAGATACATATAAATATTTAAAAAAAAAAAACTCATATTTTTGATCCGCTTCATCCCAGATTACGGTATCACTTTTTGGATGTTTCGTACATTAAACAATTGATCAGTCCTTCTATTTCTTCTATATTTTCCTAAACACATACCTTTAACGTTGTTTTATTGGACACCTGTCCAAAATTACCAATTGATAAATACAATGGTTTTTTAGTTCTCAGTACCATAATTTGTAATAATTTCGTTGTTTTTCTATTTCTTTTATACCATTTAGTATGTAAATAAACAGTATCACCAAGTGCCATACTCTAAAACAGAACCCTAATTGCTTGCCAATTTACCAATTTTTAATAATATATTACGTTAGGGTGGACCTTATATATTTTTATTATCTTAAAATGTTCATTTAGGTAACTGGAAAATTCTGAAAATATGATAGCGATCAAACTTCTCTAAGTGGGGGCCATAAAATTCGTAAAATACCCATAAATCGTAAAAAGTCGTTGAAAACTGCCTGTAGTTTTTGTAAAAGTGACAAATTTAAAAGGCTTGAAATCTTATTTTTTTCCTTTTGGGCATACAAAATTATGTGCCAAATTTCAAAATGATAAAAAGATTCTAAGCCACTTTATGGAGCCCTTATTTGGGGCTTAGCTCGTTTTGTTTTAGTTAAATCATTTTAATATTATAAATAAATATTAGAATGCATTAAATAAAAATAAATTCAGTCCGATCTGATAAATTTTAAAATGTTTGTTTATGTTTGACCCACATTTAAGGTAGAAATTCGCAAATTTTAGTGTTAGGGACAACTTTGACGGATTTTCGGCACAGGTTAGAATTTTAAAATTTTGCACATAACTTTGTATGCTCAAAAGGAAAAAAATAAGATTTCAAGCGCTTCAGATTTTTCACTTACACAAAAATTACAGACAGTTTTCCACGATTTTTACGATTTATGGGTATTTTACGAATTTTAGGGGCCCAATTAGGACCCTTAGAGAAGTTTTATCAATCTCAAATTTTCAAAATTTTCTACTTACACCTAAATGAAATTTTCAAATAATAAAAAAATATAAGGTCCATCCTAATATGTATTATAATAAAAAAATTACATAATACTGGTACGGTATCTCATGGCACTTTAGTCTTGAGTACAGATTAACATAACTCAACTATGCCTATCTTAAAAACATTCTTTTTATCAAATTTTAAGGTTCAGGCACTAAAGGAGGGCATCGTATTTTGGGCTAAATCGCCTGCGACGATAACATTTTACATACTTATATGAACATAAAAAAAATACTTTCTCCAAATTTCAGCCCTTTTTATGGACCGGAACATACTTTAATTAATTATTTTTACTACGAATTTTGACATATGTTAATGCAGAATTTGGCAACATTGCACCTAACCAAACTTTAAGTGTCAAATGACATGTCAAAATAAAAATAACTATGGCCAAGGGCAAAGTGCGTTGTGTCAACTGCCCTTGAATATTTTGTTGTTTTTTATTAATTTTTACGGATTTAAAATGCTGTAAAATAAATAATGTGTAATTAGGCTGGACTTATCTGACTAATTTCTTAAGTTTTAGTAAAATTATCGAGTTATTTTTGAGGTATTTATACTAATAACATTATAAAGCAATCCAGCAGCTCCAACGGTAACCCAAAGCCTGTAGTCCGATGGGACAGTGTCGCCCAGACTAGTAACTTAATTTAGCTTTCAACTTTTCAAGACATAAATAAAAAAAACTACGTTATAAAACTTTTAAGCTGTAGTTTTAAATAAATTGTATTTATAATTAATATTGTACAGTATTTTATTATACATTCTAAATCTTATTATGTTGTCACATTTAGCGCACAACGAATATTGAATGATATTAATCGGATATGCGTTGTTGTCAATTGTTATGTGACGCAAAAGTATCCCAAAATTATGTGACGCAAAAGTGTCCCAAAATTATGTGACGATCCCATCCGAGAACTTTAAATTTAGTTGACGCTTACGATATTAAGAAATATGCAAGGAAAGAAAACCGTGTCTCGCAACTGGAGGCTTAAAAGATATTAATGGTGTCACGGTTTTGTTTTACTTGTACAGTATAACGTATTTAACAATGATCTTATCCGAGAACTCAATGATCCCAGCCAAGAACTCAATGATCCCAGATTTTACATTTAAATACTACTTACAGCCTAACCTAAAACTAAAATAAATAACAAACACTTTAATCTAACTATAACTAAAATAAAAAATGAAAAAGAAATGTAAACAATTTTAAAAACACAAATAACACAAAATAAATTTTAATTGTACTCGCAAGTGATGATTTTTTATACATATATATATTATATTATTTTTGAAATGTATAATGAAAAAACTTTCTTATTTGGTACTTAAAACCCAACTCAGTAAGGGTTATCAAAAGAAAATTGTCAAACTTTTATTTTTGACTAAATAAATCTTAAAAAATACACCTGGACTAGATTCTCGTTAATGCAATCTAGTTGTATGCCAAATTTCAGATTCCTATGTTATATAGTTACTGAGTTAAACGGCTGTTACAGAGTGACCGACGCGACGGACAAACTAAGCGATCCTATAAAGAATCCGTTTTTCGTTTTTAAGATACGGAACCCTAAAAATTGTGGAAAATACCTGTCTCATAATATTTTCTGCATTCCAGTATTGAATGGTTAAATTTATAAAGGATAACAAAGACAGTACAACATCTGGAAGCATTTGTATGGATGCCTAAAAACAAAATAAATTAATGAATCAACCCATTCGAGATAAAAAATATATATAGGAAGTATTATTACGATGCGATTATTTGTAGTAAATGTCTTAAACTGTTGCCACGGCAACGCGTTGTTTCATACCGATAATCACTTCATTCTTAAGTTAATCATAACAGTTACTTGATGGTAAATTTGCAAATGTGCATAGATAATATGGTCTGTTTTATCAAGCAAGAGAGTAAATGAAAAATCGCACAGTAAATATTTTTACAACAGGTTTAAATAGTATATGTTTGTGTATAGAATATAGTTATGTTTTATAAAATAAACTACGCAGTATATTCGCACATCGAATATTCGAATCTGTTTTGAAAATATTCACTGTGCGATTTTTAATTTACTATCTTGCAAATAAAAATCGTTTTCTCAAAAAGGCATCGATAGATTTTTTTAAATTGGGTCTTAAAACGATGCCAAAGCTCTAAATACTTGGGTTATATGAAAGTTGACCTAAAAATCGTTCCCAGACTGGGGTGTAGTCTTATTAAAAAAATAAAAATTTACGCCAAGGGATAGTTTATTTATACTTACATCTTTTACAACACCAATTATAAGAATTGGAACGTATAAAGTTGAACCAATAAAGTCAATCAGTATAAATAATTTACTGCCTTCTCTAATAGTATCAATAAACCTTAAAAAATTTATTAACAAAACGTTAAAACCATCTGAAGTTATAATAATATTAACATAAATCCCACATTTTATGCATTTTGACACCTAAACTACGAATGGCTGTATAAATTCAACATAACATTGCAAAAAATACATGTATTTTTGGCGAAGTTATGATTGAAAGCAAAAGATTGACCTGTTGAAGTTATAATGTTAAAACCACTGATGGTTTTAGATGGATCATCATGTGAGCTTTCAAGGGACACAAAGCAATCGGCGGAAAAACGCTTAGTTTTAGAGTTTCCCCGCAGATTGCTTCATGTCCCTTGAAAGCTCACATGATGATCCATCTAAAACCATCAGTGGTTTTAACATTCCAACTTATCTTCGACCTATTTCGAATTAAAAAATCGTCAGTCTCATTGAACTTTAGACCCCATTTCAATCATGTTCATCCTATGGAACTCAAATTAAGTGCATACTAATCAGTTTAAAGTACAGTTCAATCCGCCAAAAGGTGGTGCTTATCCTCCTACAGGCCACTTCCTATAGAGAGATCTCGGTAGTCTCCTTTAATTTAACCTATGGAAATACGTTCAATTTAGTCAACATGAAATTTTTACCGGGACCTACCTGATTATCCTCTGATGTTCAATTATACAGCCTCGTATAAAACAATAATATGTTTCTTCTGTATTTTCCTTGTATATCATTTCAGTATATTTATCAGAGTTTTTAAGAAATTCATCTAAATGAAACAGCTGTGCTCTAGCAAAAATAACCATCGAAATAAAAATAATTTTTCCATAGATATAAAAGTAACATCCGAAGTACGAAATATATATGTTCATAAGCGCCGTTAGCTTAAATGTATGATTATTAAACGTATAAAGAGGCATTAAAAAAGGGCATATATAAACTTCACGTTCCTCCTGGTAATAAAAATATACCGATACAAGCCAAAATATGTCTTTTGTAATAATAAATAGCATAGCATTAAAAATAACATACTTTGAAATTAATTTAAAGTTTTTATAACATTTAATATGAATATTAATCAATTTTATATTTTCTGAACTGTATACAGCCTCTTCATGTTTCCACATAGCAGTTAGTAAGTTATTCATTTTTTTCGTGGTAACTGAATAGAACGTTATTTGAATAAACAAAAATAGTAAAGAATAATTTAAACTATCAATTAAATCGTCTTTTGTTGCTTCAAAACTTAGGTGAATCCACGAAAGCAGCCCTAAAATAAAATATAAACACTTTTCAGCGACAGAGTAAAGTTTGTAAATCCGTTTAGTTAGCTTTTTTTCAGGACTAAATTTCCAAAAACCGCATATCAGCATATAATGCTTTAAACCGTTTATATAGGACACACGTTCCATTTTGATAGTAGCAGGGCTCTAATGCAGAAAGAAATTTTATTCAGCTATATATAGTTATATGAATACAAACGTGTAAAATATAATAGCCCTTAGTTAATAGTTTTAACTAATGATTTATTAATAGAGATCAGAAGTTATACAGTATGTTTAGCAACTGTACCCTCACCAAAAATTCAGAATGTTCATGGACATGGATCCTGACCACTCACAGTGAACCCCGGATATGATTAAGCGTTTTAAAGAAAGGGCATCAGAAACAAACAATGGATCTTGGTAGTACAGGGTATGGACATCATAGATCCATTAACAGTTAAATCGCGTTTGAATATCTTTGGAAGATATTGGTAAAAACTCTACAGGAGGCATCACGATCAACACCAACGCTTTTTAACGTTAGAATCAAACGTTAATTACAAACGCTAGTAGTAGTAGTAGTAGTAATGGTGGGGAGGTCAAGCCTGGCAACTAGACCATATGGTCCTTTTTGCCTACCCCTGTGTTACTAGTTTTTCTACTCTAACGAGGATTTTAGTTGTTGTACCCCGGGACCTACAGTTTAGCGAGGAATCCGAACCTCGTTTTGTCGGCTTTTTTGGCTAAGTGAGCGGCTATGATCCTTAAGTTTATTGGCTGCCAGTGCACTTGGACCGGCGCCAAACTGCTTAAGGATCATTTTCGCTTGCAGCCTTAGTACAGATCCTGGTTGCTTGGAAGTCCTTAAAGTGAGCTCTGCCAACAGACCTGACAGCTACCTTGCTGCTCCCTCTCGGTGCGCCCGGGTAGTATCACAGGTCCGAGTGCTATGCGGCATTATCCACTGCAAACCTTTTTCTGTACTGTGTGCTTAGATCTTCGGCAGCACAAGCCGACGTGGTGGGGAAACGGCTGTGAAAAAGTTGTTCCACAACCGAGGATTGAACCCCGGCCTCTCGAATACTAGATCGAGGCGTTCACGACTGAGCTACCGCCGCCCCCTATTACAAACGTTAATCTAACATTAGATTTTTAAGTTAGAAATACGTTATAAGTACGTTTAATTTCTAAATTTCGCATCATAAAATGGCAGCTGGAGGCAAATTTATTCATATAAATAAATCTTAATATATTTTAGCAATCATAATATTTTTAAACATAATTTCGTTACATTTATTTATATAAATAGCCATCTTTTTAGGTGGGCCTAAATATTTTTCGTGTAATATCCTGTTATACTTCGATAAATACGTTTACCTCTCAGAAAAACTTTATATTTAGTTAATTAATATTTATTTATACATTCAGAATCTTGAAATATTTTTTTAATTCTAATACAGCGTTGCCAGACTTACTATAATTTTGACTTTTGGGGGATATTTTTTTAAACTTATTATAGAAATAATAAATAATTATCAAACCTAGGCACATAACTGTCTGAAATGAGTATTTTCTACTATAGCTTACGTATTAATAATGGAAATTAAAAAGATATTTAAAGTTAGAATAAGGTTAGAAAAAGGTTAGAATTTAGTTGGGAAACTAACGTCAGATTTATGTATTTTATAACGTTTTGTCAAACTTTAGTTTTTAAGGTTATATTTATATATTTTACAACGTTTTTGTCATACGTTAGTTTTTAAGGTTAGATTTATATATTATATATAACGTTTTTATATAACGTTTGAGACTAAACATAAAAATGTCACTAATCTAATGTTAAGTTAGATTTGTGTACTTTTCTACCAGGGTAAATATGCAGTGAATATGCACTAGTGGGAAATTTGGATTCGTGCAGTGTAAAATAAACACATTTATTTAAAAACAAAAATATTAAAAAAATATGATATTTTCATATGTTATGACCTTTCAAAGATTTTAAATTTTTTTTACTTCAAAAAACGCAAACTTTTGTTCGTGTCTGGTTTCTTCTGTTAGATGCCTTTTTAGCCCTTTGAGGGGCAGTGGAAATACTTCCCACCTATTTTATTTTCATTTTTTATTATTTCTTCGATGTTTCGTTGCTTTAACCTCTAATAAGGCATTTTTAGACTCTTAGGTACTTAAATAATGTAACCATTATGAAAAATTAGGCCATGTGACTTGTTTTTTTAATTGTTATGAACAGTTAATTAAAAAAAAAACAATTTTTTCCAGAAAAATCGGCTATTGGTAAACAGATAGAGGTTAGAGCTCTGAACATTTTTATACATCTTTTCTATACTTAGTACTATATTATGTATTTTTCGCAAATTTTTTGACACGATGGTTTTTTGAAAAAAAAATTGTAATTTTGAATAACCCCAAAACTCAATAACCCAATAATCAAATTGACATACTCATGTTTTACGGTGCGCTGAGTACGAAAATAATATAGTTTCACATAAGACAAAAGGCGAATGATTCCATATTCCACCATTAGGTGGCGAATACAAATCCGTAATCAAAAATTAACTTTTGAATACTTATAACTACCCTATTGAAAATGACGGATCTGCGCGGGTATAAATGTTGCATAGACCGGACTTGAGCGGGTGAGTTTCATCCGCTCAAGTCCGGTTTATGCACCATTTATACCCGCCCAGACCCGTCATTTTCAGCAGGGTAGAGTTATTGTTTGGTTTCGGCTTAGTAATTTTGGTATTTCAGTGGACTGCTGGTTGATAATAATAATAATAATAATAATAATAATAATTGAAAAGGACTTACCAAAGTTGCGGCGGTGTAATTCCCACATCCACGTCGTTAGTTCTGGATCACGCTGAGAGGGAGAATAAGCGCCCTAGCGACTATTATTTTCAAGATAATGGATCCAAGATAGCGACTATTATTTTCAAGTCCTAAATAAAAAATTAAATATCTTAGATCTATCATTTTGCATTTCGCAAATCTAACCTCAGATTCGTAATGAGCGACCACAAAAACCCCCGTATATAAAATTTAGCATAAATCGGTTGATTTTTTAACATGTCGTCCACCATCTTAAATCCGCCATCTTGAATTTCGCAAATCTAACCTCAGATTCGTTATCAGCGATCCCAAAAACCCCTTTGACCACTTTGAGCTTAATGATTGTTTTTTTTAATGTGCCCCTCAAAGGGTTAAACAAAAACCAACAAGTATTTTAAAATTTTAATTTTAAAACATTTGACTGTTTGCAAATATTTTGACTGCGGCGCATGGGTTAACCCATATTCTACCATTAGTGCGGAAACGCACCACAGTTTTCTAGATTTTTTTTCTGAAAAACTAATTAACTTTTTAAAATTTTATAAATTGTATAATATTACTAAAGGGTTAGAAAGAGTATACATATTTGTTGTTGTAAAATTTGTTGTAAATAACTAATGTAATTTTTGGGAAAAACTTACTTTTTTGATGCGTACCAATTTAATGTTATTTTTCAGGATGGTTTGCATTGAAATATAAGTTGAATAAATATAAACAGATATACCCCTACTCAAAAATATCTGAAAATTTTCAACATATACCAAATAGTGACATACAAAAATGAGTGGTGCGAAAACTCACCATTGGTAGGATATGATATAAATATTTCTAGACAAGTCATAAACTAAAAATATTGATTTTTATTTTATACCACAACCAAATTGTATAAAAATGTTCAACAAATGGGAGGGAGTCGACTTGCAAGACAATGGTTAAGAAAATTACAGAATTGGAATTAGTGAAAAAAAATTCTGGCGGCCTCTATTTATTTATATAATAGATAGATTATTGGTATATTCGTGGAAGCTATACAACATAAATAGTACTAAAAAAATGAGTAAGTTAGATTTTAAGTCATATATTGCAAGAGGGTTGTTAAAAAAGTTAAAATAATATAATAAAACCTAAGACAAATAACGAAACACTCGTTTTGATTAAAGCTCTTAATAAATAGAGTCTATAGAGCTTTAGTTATTGATCTATGTTCGTTAAATGATAAAAAACAACAAATGTTTGTATTTAAACTTAAAAAAAAAACCTAAATTTTGTCTAGGGCGCATTTGATATTTCGCAAAAAGGAAATATAACAATTTATTTTGGACTATTTTGGTAAATCTGCCGCACCCTTTATTGAATTGTGCAGTGGGAAAACCTTATCTAGAAAAATTAAAAAATCATAATTGTTTCTTCTAATTTCTTTTCAGAGAAAGTTAACAGATTTTCCAAGACACTCTGTATCAATTGCTTTGGAATATAATTAAATTTAGAATTTTATTTTGTCAATGTCAAAATATTTATTAATTTTTAATGACCAAATTAAAATGAAATATATTAAATATATTTAATATTACAAACTTCACTTTAAAGTTTATAAATTTAAGATATTTTATTCATACATTTTACAGAAGTTAATTAATATAATAACTTTTGTACGTGTAAAGAATATATTGGTGTATATTTTACTGTCTAAAATACAAAATACGCCATTTAAAGTAAATTTTGTTCATTAAATTTGGAGGTTTGTTATTACAATAATAGACCATACATACAAAATTTAAAGAATATTTTTAAGAAATTCTTAAAATAGTATATTCTATAACTAGTATGGAATAGACAATATTCCGCGCGAGCGGAAAGTTTGGACGAGCGCGGAATGACTATTCCATACGTTGTTGTAGACTATACTTTTTCTTCTACTGCAAATATGAAACACTGTATAGCTTTAAACTGCAGACAAGGTTAAAAACCATGTTTTTTGTGACTCGACATTGTTAATGCAACAAAACACATATTTTTAAATAAAGCAATTAATGTTATTTAATAATTTTATCAAATCAGTACTTAAAAGAGATTTTTATTTAATTTTAGCACATATTTACAAATTATAATGCAAAAATTGAAGGTTATGTCAGATTGTTGTGACAGATATCAGGTTTAAATATTTAACAATAGATGGATAAGTTTTAATTTTTTGAACTAAATTGATAAAAAACTGGTCAAATATTAAGAAAAACTAATAAACTTTATGTAATTTTAACGCAAAACTTTAAATTGCATTAAATTATTCAATGTTTCATAGTAAAATATATATTTTTGCTAATTTTGTTACAGTTTTCTTTACTTTTATAAACAAGAGATGGCACTACATGTGCTCATTATAACACTTGATACGGAATACCGTATCTAGAGCTAGAATGGATTCATTCAGTGTTTGAAAAGTGTGTGTATTTGCTTACATTCTAAAGCAGTCCTAGAAAAAAACCTTTTTCTTAGTTTTTTCCATTAGTCCATTGATAAAAAAACAACACATTTTTTTAAAAAGTGTTTAAATTATTTAACTACAACATTAAACAATTTACTATATAATATCCTAAAATTAATAAAAACTTAACTAAAAAATGCTATTTAGAATTATTTTATAAAAATTATTATATTCACTATTATTAATAGTTATGGCAACATATTCAAGATAAGTTTAATAAAAATATTTAACAATACGTATAATATATAGATATTATGTAGAATTATCCTGAAGAATCATTTTTACTGGGAGCCACTTGATAGAAATCATTAAAATTCAACCTGTTAAAAAAACTATTTTAGTAGAAATTGTAACTAGGAACAGTAGTTCTAAGAACTTGGCTAAGATCTTATAAATTGGTTGGAAGCCAAATCTCAGAACCAGTGTCGCTAATTGCACCTGATTTCTTGTACAAGTTACTGTTGGTATGAAAATATAGCCAAAGTCAAAACCAAATATAAACCAGAAAATAATCTTAGCAGATATATTTAAAGCTCTGAATTCTGAATTTATACACAATTTTTTAATGAAAAAATTAATAAAATTTGTGAAAATATAGCGTATTTATTAAATAATAATTATAAATTTTTATTTACTCGTTATTTAACAAGAAATCAGTTACAATTTTTTTTATTTTTTTGCTAGTACTTCAGTAATAGGTACAAATATTCTTACCTAGGGATTAGTAGGACACATAGGACAAGGAGATAACCTAGGGATGTTCAAGGATAAAAATATATAAACTTTGTTTGAGTTTGTGAAAAGTTATTGTGTGATGTAATTTACCGCACAAGGGTCTTAGGGGGCACTAATTCTAAAATGAACTGTCAAAAAAATGCATAGTATATGGTTATCTAAGGCGCGCCTAGGCGTAACCAAGATGTCTGGAGGAACTTAGTTCCTCAAGACATCTTGGGCGTGACTCAAAATGACTTTAGAAAAGACATGGTTATGGTTATGGTTATTAGGGTGGAGGGTAGCTATCTACACGCACTTAGGCCACTTAGCTGGGCCCATTGTACTACCTCCCTTTGGTCGCAGCATTTAATTTAACCTCTCAGCCATCCAATTCTTTGAATATATCTAAGAAGATGTCTGGGAGTGATGCTGCTTATACCGGCCATGTCGAGCCAGTACTCGTCTAGCATGGACCCTCTTATTAAGGCTAACGCTGGACAGTGACATAACACATGTTCCATTGTTTCCTCTTCCATGTAGCATCCTCTACAGATGGGGTCGACTGGCTTCCCCATGATGTTAAGATGCTTATTTAGTTTGCAGTGACCTGTTACGATGCTTGCAAACTGTCTTAGGTTATCCCTTTTTAGTTGCATACAAAAGCGTGCTGTCTTTTCACACGGAGTGGGAAGGGCTGCTCTTGCATGTTTACAGTCGTTTCTCGTAATCCAATTACGGGTGTGTTTTATGTGGATTTCTTGATTTAGAAAAGACATATCGCACCCTTGTTTTAAAAGTGACACAACTCAAAATTCACATTTTTGAGTTAATACCAACATATCTGGAGGCTTTAGCCCTGGTATCTGCACTCAGTCAGTCTTTGAGGCTAGTAACCAGAGGCCGCCATGCTATAAGCGGCTTTCAAATCTAACTGAAAGTTGCTGAAACGACCGTATTTGGAGGTAATGTTTACATGTTTAATTTTAAAAGTTAACAATATTATTAACTGACCAAAATTATTGTATATAATATTATATATATGATCGTTTTAGTAATTTTCAGTTCAATTTGACAGCCGCTTATAGCGTGGCGGCCTCTGGTTACTAGCCTCAAAGACTGACTGAGTGATGACACCAGGGAACTAGTTCCTGCAGTCGTCTTTTTTAATACCATGAATGGGATTAGTAAACAACCCTACATAAATCATCAAAATTGTGTTCACTTAGCTCGTTTGGATGGCGCTTCTGTCGTTTTTGAAGTTTCAAAACTGAACATAGGTTGCATAGTCAAAAAATCAAAAACGCATTATTTTGAGCTGTGCCGTGTTTGCAGTTTAATTCTTTAAAACAAGACGTTAAAAATGACACAACTCAAAATAATTCGGTTATTTATACGAATAAAAATAACAACTCAAAAAATAATTCGGTTATTTATACGAATAAAAATCATCAAAACCCCTCAAAAGGGGTGTTTTTAAGGGTGGATTAAACCAAAACTTCAATTCAATTCATTATTGCCATATTAAGACATTTTATTTTTTACTGCATTCAAATTTATTTGTAACCACCTGAAACTTTACTATATTAACAATAAACATATCTTTATTCTAATGGGTTTGTAGTACAATGGGCCCAGCTAAGTGGCCTAAGTGCGTATAGATAGCTACCCTCCACCCTAATAACCATAACCATTTAATGGGAAAAAAATAAATAAACAGCAGGAGCTTAAAAAAAATATTGCTTTTAAAAAAAATGCATTCTGACAATATTAGGAACACATGTCTCAAATATTGCCACTGGAAATAATAGTAAAGAACAAAATTACTAAAAATTAACAAACTAATAAGAAAATAATGTGGCACAATAACAATTTCA
Source organism: Brachypterus glaber (assembly GCA_958510825.1). Lineage (NCBI taxonomy): Eukaryota > Metazoa > Arthropoda > Insecta > Coleoptera > Kateretidae > Brachypterus > Brachypterus glaber. The sequence continues at coordinate 29,918,597 of OY294050.1, forward strand.
GCTGTTTTTAGGTAAAATTTCGGCACCTAAATAACAATTTGTCATTTTTAGTAAACCCCACACACTTCATGTACGTATCGCTTACAGTCTCATACATTATCTTTGAATAAAAAGCAGAACCAAGATTCAGAACTCTTTGATTTCTTCGTTACTTTCTTTTCGTTTTTATAGTAGAAGAGCACGAAACACGAAGTGCGTCTTTTTGTACGCCATTACCAACTGGATACCGATACATAATATTTACAGGCATCTTTTCAATATAACAGAGATACTGGCAGTGCCATCTATGACACAGAGGACGACTAACAAGTTTAAGAGGGGGTGGGAATATTAGAAACATGGCAATAATTGGCTCTGTTTCATCTATTTAGTTTAAAAATCTAAAAAACTAGCTTTTTTCGAGTTGTCACTTTTGAAGCAAGGGTGCGATATGGGCGTTTAGAGACACTGCGATGTCGATGCATCGGTATGAGCAGGGGTGACGCGAGGGATTTTTTTGGGGGGCAGAACAAAAAAATGTTTCCCTAATGATTAAGGATTTTTCAACTCTAAAAAAAAGCTAGGCCTGACTGAAAGTTTTGATGACTCCGCAAATTTCCCAACTGTACCGCTTCAATTTTCCCAACTAAGACATTTTGATGACTAAAAAAAAAGATCATTGTCTCTACAAATTTCCCAACTACCCAACTTTGTATGGTATCCCACCCCTCCTGGAGACATCTCCGAGATCATTACCTTCAAAAATTTTCTAAATGTACAGTAAATTTTCTCAACTCCTGCGTGGTTGGGGGTGCGCCCCCCTACCCCTTCCTATCCCGTCACCCCTGGGTATGAGTTTTCCGAATATATGATGCTATAGTATTGCAATACATTGGTTAAGGGCCATTATTTTTACCTTCAAGTAAATTTATCCGCTTGGTAACTTGGTGACTTAGTCTCAAAGCAACCACCAATGACAAACCAGCATTTGGCACTTATCCTGATGGTAAATTTATCACCATCGCCAGTTTTTTTGGGATATTGAAGGGACAGGCTTAGTACCTATGGCTCGTTTGTCTTAATAGGAATTAGTTTAGGTGAAGAATAATGGGGGAGTGAGTCTCAGCTCACTGATGCTGGAGTTGCATCTGTCATGAATTGGAGGGAGGGGATAAGGAGAGGTGGGATGCGAGGGGGGAGTGAACCTACTTCACTGATGAGTCATGGGTTGGTGAGCATCATTACTGGTTGAGGACATTTTTAATCTTTTTGTATGTAAGTGTAGGGAATTTCATGGTCATAATCTAGAAAGTGTGAGATAAGGGGGTTTGGGCTTTTGGGGGGGGGGATTGTCGAGATCTCTGTGTATTTGGGTGTTCCTCATGAAATATGGGGCATTGAGGCATATTCGAAGTACCTTGTTTTGAAAGGCCCGAAGTTTGGCTGATTTTGTTCAAGGCTGGGGCTTCGTAGAGGAGTACTGGTTTTAGGGTTTGGTTGTAGAGTAGGAGAATGTTTTTAATGGATAGGGGGCTCTTTCTACCTATTAGAGAGTACAGTTTGGAGAGGTGGCCATTGGCTGTTTGGAGGCTATTTTTGTCGTGCTGATCCCACGTAAGGTTTTTGGATCTGGTAATACCAAGGTATTTAACATGGTTTTCCCAGTTAATGACTTGGACATTTATCTGAATGGGTTGAGGTGGGCCTCTTCTAATCCTAGGGATTAGATAGCCTTTCTTTTTGTTTGATTTTCGATTTGGAGAACCATTTGATTATGGCATCCATTTGTCACTGGAGGGCGATATGGATACGCTGGGTGTTCCTTGCTTTTGCTAAGATGCCGGTGTCATCGGCGAACAGGGCTATTTGTGTAGCATGTGTTTTGGGAATATCTGCAGTGAAGAGATTGTACAGAAGGGGGGCAACTTTAATGGGACGTGTGTCGCCTAGTTTGATTTAGAAATCTCTGCCTGAGACTAAGGAGGCTATGAGCTTTGTGATGTCTTGGGGGAGGCCGAGAAAGTGGAGTTTAGCTACAAGACATTTGTGCAAAACTTTATCAAAGGTTTTTGCGATGTCCAGGCTTCGCGCCTATTTAGTCCATCTATTACTAAGTCTACCAGACGAGCCACCTGGTGGAAACCGAATTGCTCGTTTGGGAGGAGGTTTAATTCTTCGACTAAAGCTTGGAGTCTGGTTAAGATGACTTTCTCGACAATTTTGCCTAGGGAGGATAGTAGGCTAATGGGGCGACAACTTTCGGCGTAAGTTGGATTTTGTCGGGGTTTCTATATTACTATTACGTCTGCGTTTTTCCTGGGCGTTGAAAAGTTTCCCAGTCTGAGCATTGCGTCAACAATGTCAACGATTTCCATTAAGGTTTTCTGGGGGAGTATTTTTAGAATTTTGTTTGGAATTTGGTCGGGGCCGGGTGTTTTCCTTTTTGGGAGATTGATACGTTACCAATGGTAACGTTAACAGAGACTTTTAGGTAAATATAATGGCCCTAAATCTTGTTTTATTTCTACAGTTAACATTCACATTATAGCTAACTTGTCACAAACTCATTTAAAAAAAATCCATTACCTGTATAGAAGATTAAATAATCTTTCATGTTCGCTCGTATCCTTATTTAAATTGTTGATTTGATCCAACAGTGATTTCATGGATTTAGAAAAATCATAGTCAAAGTTGGCTATTCTTTCTCTAAAACTTTCAGGTGGTTCCAGGTTGTTTTCCAGATTTGGTACTGTCGCCAACTCATGCTGTTTAATAAAAATTAAAGAGATAACAGATATTTAAACACTAAAAGAAAATATGGATTTTTCTTAAATAGCGATAATTCATATCGAAAATTTATGTGAAATTTTTGAAAATTAAATTTTCTATACCTACCTGCCGATAAACAGTATAATCAATGTTTTATAAAAAAATCGGAACGAAAGAATCGTTCAAATTGAAATATAAAATAAAAATGTACTTTTTTCAAGATTTTTATAAAATTTTGTGCTATAAATGTTTACGCCACTTTGCTTTAAATCGAGTTTTCAAAGTTTTAAAGAAAAATTAAATATAATTACGTACATTTTCTGATTTTTCTTCTCTGAACAACAACTTGACGTTTTCTTTCTTTTTGAATAATTCCTACAAATATTAATCAAAATAATAAAAATAATTTGTTTGATTTTGATTGCGATAAGCGTACTCTATTTTAAATGGTGCGATTATAAATGTAGTCTGAAATTTGGTTTATATATATATATATTATATCTAGCTCGAAAACCAAAATAGGCCAGTGATACGCAAAGTTTTGGGTTTATAGTAACATATATCTATAATACGGTTTACTCCTAACATATATGTGGGCGGAGCTAGAAACCACGCCCAGCTTCTATTATAACGATAGCTGTACTACGAATTTTTTAAGGACACAAACTGAATAAAGCTGTTGTTATTATTTTGGCAGCATTGTTGCAACATTTGATTGATTATTGATCGAATTATGATCGATTTAAACTTTTAAATATTACTAGATGCGTATCACTGGGTATATTTCTGTGAAATCAACATGATAACATACAATTTAGCGAACAAAACATGCATAATAGAACATATGAGTAACAAAATGCGTATACTGTGTAAAAGAGGATGAAATGCGCAAATCAAATGCGCAGAGAATCGATTTGCTTCAAAAGTGAAGTTTCAATTCAATTTGAACTTATATGTGGGCGGAGCCACTAAACCACGCCCGATTTCTATCATAACGATAGCTGTTGAACGTTACTTGGTACTTTTTCTATTGTAACTATGTACTGAATAAAGCTGTTTGGATTATATGGTCGATTTGGTATATTTGTGTGAAAGCAGCATGATAACATACAATTTTTGTGAACATGTGATATTCATGCATAACACAACACATGGAAATGCGGGTGCTTTACTAATTTGTACCTGTGTTGTGAAAGAATCGCACATAGACTGTGGCAAAGAGCCTAATTCAGCTTCGACAAAATAACGCTGCGTCCTCTGTGATTGGCAAAAATAAATAAATATATATAGCAACACAAAATAACTCGGTATAAATTTTATAATAAATAAATTGTCAATTTTCAAATTAACTTTTTGAATTAATTTGAAAATGTACAAGTATGTACAATTGCATGTTGCTAGTTCTTAAATATGTTGAGTTATTCCGCGTTTATGCGTGTATTAGACGTAAAAATATTGTGATAACTATCAAATTTAATTATTAATATTAAGAAAAAACTTACCTGCATAAAATTGCAAAACTGTATACAAGTTTTCAGTATTCCTGTAATAGTTTCCAAAATGTCCGGGATAGTGAGCATACAGTCCTTCAAGCATGTGTCCAGAAAATCGCAATGACATGATAAGATTTCATCCACATTGTTAACCTAAATAGATACAGGGTTATTTAAAGATATGTATCAAAAATTATATTAGTAAAACAGCAAGTCTACACATTTACTTAAAAATGCTCACCTTTGATATTTTTTGTAAAAATGTACACCAATGAGGTTCAATAACCTCAACCATCATATGGTACTCCAAATTCTGGACACAATTCAACATTCTCTGCCTTAAAGCAAAAGCAGTCCTGTAAAAAAGCATAGTTTATTCGTCCACTAAGTAACAATGTCTTATATAACCACGCAAATATGTAAAGTTTGGAAAAAGTGCTAATGTATTACAAATAAATATAATAAATACATTTTATACTAACCTATATAACTGTGCATCTTCATTTCTAAAAGACTTAGCTACTTTATTGGAATGCCAAACTAAACAGATCATTCTTTCAACATGTTTACAAAAGAATAAATGCCTGAATATCATTTGGTACATGGCTAAAGATTTTCGATTTAAAATTAAAGAAAGCGGCCACTTTACCTCATAACTGAATGAAAACGATTCTATTACTGACATTTTCTTATGCTGATCAGCTGACCAATATACTAAAAAAGAGAATCAGATGTTAAAGAACCCCGCACAAAACCCCGTGTTTTTGGCCTTCGGCTAAATTTGCTGGAAATTATATATTTTATTAACCTTCATGTCCTTAGTAATTGACCAAAATTTCAGCTTAATTTTATGTACAGTTTTTGAGATATCGAGCTTTAAAATTGGTGATTTAGAATTCAGGAAAATTTTACACCTGTTAAAATTTTGTGCTTTTTTAATGTCAGTTTTTCATGTATGATTAAACTTAATGGTGCAAATTGAAGGTGTTTACATGCTTTATTTAAATGTGTTATAACATTGGCCACAGAGTGTTTCCTTTTTCCGTGGCAACAGCCCAAAACAGGCGGTATAATAAATATTAAAAATGCCAATTATTAATTTTGGTTTAATATTAAAAAACAGAAAATCTAACGGCTAGAATTTCATAATTTTTATATATTTTTATAGTTTTTGAGTTACAGAATAAAAATAATTGAAAGCGAAGGTTATTAGAGTACTCAAAGTCCTTCTTTTTGGGCATGATGGGGGTAAACCACATCAAAATAAATTAACTCGATTCAATGAGCAGTTTAAAATTTTCGGTAAATCTTACAAATAAATCGAATTTTAGAAAAGGTATTGCTAAAGTAAAGTAGGTAAACCAACTAAAGAGCCTACATTTGCATAGTGGAGCAAGGGGCATGAAACGTTGAACTGTTATAAAATTACTTATTTCTGTATTTAAGATAATCGCAGTATGGCTTGCAATGGAGGCAGTTAAACCAAGTTAACCAGGTTCTCAAAAGTAATTTAAGCGTGGTAGGAAAAGGGGTACCTATAGATAGGCTAATTACTTAAATGTTTAAAAGGCAATAAAAATAAGAATCTAAAATAACTGAAAGCGAAGCTTATTAGAGTACTCAAAGTCCTTCTGTTTGGGCATGATTGAGGTAAACCACATAAAAATAGTTTCACTCGATTTAATCAGCAAAAAGTTTTAAATTCTCGGTAAATCTTACAAATAAATGGTATTTTAGAAAAGGTATTGCTAAAGTAAAGTAGGTAAACCAACCAAAGAGGTCCTACATTGGCGTAGCGGGAAAAAGGTATAAAACGTAAAGGTTTTATTAGATTACTTATTGCCATTTGCCTAGGATTATGGTGAATACACAGCATGATATATTTTGTCAAAATGCCATTTTTATATACTCTGACAGTGAATAATGTATGTACACCTAAATAAGTTCTTATTATAGGTAGAATATTTATTTTCATGGTTTTATAAAAATTAGGGTATTATTATTAAAATACTTCTTTATATAATAAAATATAACTTTATATAGTAAAAAAAAATAATCAGTTAAAATTAATTATTAATAAAAGAAAATCGTCAAATAATTATAATTCGTATACACTTGCTCAAAGCTAAAAATAATTTCTCTCATGCTGATATGTACAAAAATAAACATAGACATTTCCTGATATACCAAGTAAATATATTTTTTACACGTTTTTGTTTCATATTGAACTAAGTGGATAGAAAAGGGATAATTAGGCAAAAGATAAAACCCAGGGTGTAAGACTTCCTATAGGAAGATATACAATACCTACAGTTGCAAAATATATTCCTCAAACCAATGAACCATTGAATCCAAATATCCCATATTACTTATTACCAAATTATATTAAAACTAATTTTATTAAGATAGAGCACACAAAGATGAAGCAATTAACTAGTTTTTTATTAACTTTTAAATTCCTATTTTTATTGCCTTTTAAACATTTAAGTAATTAGGCTATCTATAGGTACCCCTTTTCCTACCCAGGGGCGGATTTATTTCATTTTAAGGGGGGGGCATCCATAAGAAAAAAAATTGCGCATTTAACAAAAATATAATTTTGAAGGTATTTCTATGCTAATATATCTCCCTGGGGGGGGGGGCATGGCCCCCATGGCCTCTCTTAATTCCGCCCATGTTCCTACCACGCTTAAATTACTTTTGAGAAACTGGTTAACTTGGTTTAACTCCCTCCTTTGCAAGCCATACTGCGATTATCTTAAACGCAGAAATAAGTAATTTTATAACAGTTCAACGTTTCATGCCCTTTGCTCCACTATGCCAATGTAGGCTCTTTAGTTGGTTTACCTACTTTACTTTAGCAATACCTTTTCTAAAATTGCATTTCTTTGTAAGATTTACCGAGAATTTAAAACTTTTAGCTGATCGAATCGGGTTAATTTATTTTGATGTGGTTTACCCCCATCATGCCCAAACCGAAGAACTTTGAGTACTCTAATAACCTTCGCTTTCAATTATTTTTATTCAGTAACTCAAAAACTATAAAATATATAAAAACTATGAAATTCTAGCTGTTAGATTTTTTGTTTTTTAATATTAAAACAAAATTAATAATTGGCATTTTTTATTATTTATTTTATCTCCTGTTTTGGGCTGTTGCCACGGAAAAGGGAAACACTCTGTGGCCAATGTTATAAAACATTTAAATAAAGCATCTAAACACCTTCAATTTGCACCATTAAGTTTAATCATACATAAAAAACTGACATTAAAAAAGCACAAAATGTTAACAGGTGTAAAATTTTCCTGAATTCTAAATCACCAATTTTAAAGCTCGATATCTCAAAAACTGTACATACAATTAAGCTGAAATTTTGGTGAATTACTAAGGACATGAAGGTTAATAAAATATATAATTTCCAGCAAATTTAGCCGAAGGCCAAAAACACGGGGTTTTGTGCGGGGTTCTTTATTTTTGAATATATAGTGGGTGGAGCAAAAAGTCACTCCCATACGGAGGCGGATTTTAATTGCTCCGCCCGCTTCTTATTTAAAATAATGTGAATTTAAAACTTAGTTTGATTTCCTAATATCAAATAATAAACAAACCTTGTTCGTTTTGAGTTTGTATTGTCAAAATTTTAAACATTTGGAACTTTAAATCATATGGTAGCAATTCTAATCTCAGATCTTCTTTGTATGGATCGTTAAAGGCACTAGATAATCTTAGGGCTAGATCCATTAGTGCAATAAGCCTAGAATAAAAGGAGATATATAAAAAACTTTACGTTCACAATTTTTATTACCATATTATTTGAATGCTATAAATTAACTTACCTTGCCGGGTTTACATCCACTAAATCTTTTTTCAGTTCCTTTTCACATAAGTTTAAAAATGTAACAATAAAATCACCCTGATCTAACAAGAAGTAATGTTTAACAGACTTAAGGCGACCAATAAGATCGTTTTCTTTAATTACCAAATCCAATAAGGATTGACTAGCAAAATTATAAGCTTTTTCTATAGCTTCAATATAATGTTTTTCCTCTATTCGATAATTTATAGGTAATACTTTGTTTTTAACTGGTTTTCCTACAAAAAAGAATGAATATGATAGTTATGTGTGGACTTTTCATATAAAACCCTTATTTTATATTACTAACCACATTGCCTTATGACATTTAAATATTTTCCAGCCTTTAAAATAATATCACCAACAGGTTCCAGAAATTTAGGAATTCTTTCCCTTCTAACAGAATACTTTTTATCCCAGTAGTCGGCAGAATAATCTCCTGGCATATCTTCCATTTGAAATATTTCCATATCTTCCACCAAAAACTAAAAAAAATTGTACAATATAAACAATCTATAGTATATTCAACTTCAAAATGATGTAAGGGAACGTTAAAGTATTACGTAACGTTCCTAGGGGGTGGGGGCTATTTTGGAGTGCTACGCCCATGTTAATGGTATAGGAAAATAGTGTTACAGGTGGGGGTCCAAAATTATCAAAATTTGCGTTACGTAATACTTGAACGTTCCCTAAGTGTAAACAAACGCACGTGACAACAAAGGATTTAGTGACAGGGTAGGACTCAAAACAAAATATTTCTATATAAAAAAGTCCATTGCAATGCATTGTACGCTTCATCGCAAGTGCTCACGTACTGATCTGTTGAATTTTCTACATCCCTACTCTCGCAACATTCGATTGTTCTAACCAATGAAACCACGCGCCAGCTGCCGCGTGCGCGATTCTTTCATTTACTTTTATCTTGAAGTTGAATATACTATAGTTGACGAAAATCAAATGATATGATTCATATATGAATAAATGCATAAAAAAAGTTAAATGTACTTACCTCACAAATTGGATCTGATATGATGCCCTTATAAATCCACATGCCCAACATTTTCATGTAAGGTACACAAGCAGCTTCCATCAACTTTACACATAATTGTTGAGTTTTATCATCACCAATAGATTCAATAATATTGTCATGAAGTAAACTAAGGACTTTTCCTCCCTTTGCATCTGACTAAAATTATTATATTTTATGCAAAGTTATACGAGTTATTTCTGGGCTTTATAGTACCAAACACTTCCCACTTTGGTTTACAATCCATAGATAGTCCTAAGTTTTCAGTATATTTTTTTAATAAATTATCTTTCACATTTACAAATTATATGATAATTAAGCCGAGGGGTTTATTTATCCTTGTACATATATCTAACAAGCATCTACAATCCTCCAGAATCCTTCACAATTATCTACAATCTTTCACAATCATCTGAAATCTTCCCACAATCTTTAACAATCTTCATTAAACGTTTGTACAATCTTTCACAATCTTTTTAACAATCTTTCACAATCCTTTGATCCTCACAATCCTTGTACACTTTTTGTTCAATAAAGAAACCCCTCGAATTAAGCTTTTCTATTTTTCCTTTACTTACCTTGCTGATAGCTGAAGCTATATTAGCTGTAACACCCAAACTTTGCATATTTCTTTGAATAAAGAACCACAGCTTTTGTAAATTCAAATTTCCAGCTCTGAATTCGCTTTCGAGCTGAATAGTAAATAACTAAAATAAAAAAACTAATTAAAATCAACAATTTCAGTATTAAAAGTAGGGATATTATTCAAAAGATACAATTATTGTACCGTGTGTTCCTTGATGATGGACTTCATACTTTCTGCTAGAGCATTATTCACTTGACCAAATTCAAACCTCATTTTTTCCTCACAAAATCTCTGTATTATTGAATAATGACTAGCCAAAGGTAATATTTGTTTGACTAATTCCCTTAGTGATAATGGCACATTATCATTTATTTTAAAGGTTCTTGGACCATATGAATCTACCAGGTCTTCAGCCTCAATATAACAACCAGGTAAACCTAAAAATATTAAGAGTATTACGAAAAACAATATTTTTTATTTAATTTTTAGGATTTTTGGCATAAATGAGGGGTAATTCAATGAAGAACACCAGTTTCTCTAAAGACCTATTTGCCTTCAAAATTTACAAAAAAAAATAATAATGTACAAGACAGAGTTATATCTATATAGATACCTAGATATTTAACCATTTAAGAATATTGTAGTGGTATCCCTCAGAATCTGATGGCTCCTTTTCTCTTTGAAAACATAAGAAAATGTTATATTTTAAAAAATAGCAAATTAAGTTTATTAATTTAATTGACAACTTTGAGATAATGCTGTCCTTGACAATCTTTGACAATCTTTTACAATCATCTTGAAACCTCTACAATCCCCCACAATCATCTACAATCTTTCACAATCATCTGTGTATTTTACGCTCGATTTTTCGCGATTTTACGTTTTGTTAAAATTAAATCGAACTCATCGGATTAGTTTTGGAGATAAGCTCAAAAAGCCTTATTTTTTACTAAAAATAAAGTTTTTTGAGGTTATCTCGAAAACTAATCGGATGAGGTGCTATTTTGACCTCAAATTCGGATTCAGCGCCTCAAAATACATAGGAATACAAAAGAGTTCTTGACCTTTTTTTATTTTGTGTGGCTATGCAATCTTTCACAATCCCAACTATCATTGACAATCTTTCACAATCCCAACAATCTTCTACAATCCTTGACAAACCCTAACAATCTTTCAAAATCTCTGACAATCTTTCACAATCCCAACAATCTTTCACAATCATTGACAATCTTTGACATTCTTCCACAATCCTTGATTCTCACAATCCTTGTAGCAAGGCGTCCTTCACTTCCAGGCCGCGCTACTGGCTTAGGTGCCAGAAGTTGAAAAGTTTAAAGCAAAATATTTTTCAAAAATAATTGTTATTTGTGAGAGAAAATAAATCTGTTATTTTTTCCAAAAACAGCAAATATAATAAAACTGATGATAAAATTCAGAATAGGGTGGTAAAAGGGTGCAAGAGAAGTATTTTACTGCATTGAAAAGCAAAATCAGTTAATCATTAAATTATATTTGAATTGTTATTAAATGTGAAGATTATTAGCAATTTTTAGTGTTGTTTTTTAATAATTATTAAAGTTACATAGTTTTATTTTCATTACCTTATAAAATAATGTAACTACAGATACAAAATAATGTTTTTTTTTCCGACATTTGTAAGTAAAAACGTTATAATAAATATATAAAATTTAACTTAATTTATTAGTTTATTGCCACACATGAAACTACCCCTGGTAGAAAAGTACATAAATCTAACGTTAGTTTCCTAAACTAAATTCTAACCTTTTTCTAACCTTATTCTAACTTTAATTATTTTTTAAATTTCCATTATTAATACGTAAGCTATAGTAGAAAATACTCATTTCAGGCAGCTATGTGCTTAGGTTTGATAATTATTTATTATTTCTATAAGTTTAAAAAAATATCCCCCAAGAGTCAAAATTATAATAAGTCAGACAACGCTGTACTATAATTGAAAAAAATATTTTAAGATTCTGAATGTATAAATAAATATTAACAAACTAAATATAAAGTTTTTCTGAGAGGTAAACGTATTTATCGAAGTATAACAGCATATTACACGAAATATATTTAGGGCCACCTAAAAAGATAGCTATTTTATAAATAAATGTAACGAAATTATGTTTAAAAATATTATGATTGCTAAAATATATTAAGATTTATTTATATGAATAAATTTGTCTCCAGCTGCTATTTTACGATGCAGGTAGAAATTTCCTAGTTGGCCACGCCCCCTCCGAAAGTTAGAAATTAAACGTACTTATAACGTATTTCTAACTTAAAAATCGTTAGATTAACGTTTGTAACTAACGTTTGATTCTAACGTTAAAAAGCGGGACATTTGCACATATTTTATAACGTACTTTTATACCGTTTTCTAACATTAGAAAAACGTTATTCTAACGTTAAATTTCTACTAGGGACAGTATCTCTTTGATTCATGCAACTTAATTTTGCACTTTATTTTAGTAAATGGCTCAGAATTCTTACATACCAAAAATAATTTAATTTTTTTTGAGTAGTTGCGTGTTGTTTTTTAAGAAATGTCATATTTAGCACTAGGATATTTAAGAGGTGGTCCATAAAACCGTTATTATAGATATTGACATTTAAAGTTGTTTGTTCTTAATTAATGAACTAGTGCCATTTACCGTCCAAACACAGAGGTATGGACTTGGTTTGTTACAGTATGTAACCATATGTGCTTTGGACTATCTCTTGATCAATGCAGATAAAAAAATCGTCTTTATGGACTTGGTGTGGACTTTAGCTCTGAACCCCTCATATAAAGGCAAAATTGAAACAATAAAAGTTTTATAATTGCATCCACATTTTTTAAACATCTCATCACTTTGTAATCAAATGTTAAACCCAAAAATATAAAACTGTCAAACTGACCATAACAAATTCTTAGTATTTTCAGTAACTTTTTCTTTATGTTGGCGTACCAGCGTTGTCAGACCCTAGTGGACTATAACAAAGCCAACTAGATGGTCCAGTAGAATTAGAATTAGAAATCTTTATTTGTACTACTGCCACCGTAAGACAAACACAAATAGACAAATATACAAATAAATAAATAAATGAGTTGACATTAATCTATAGTTATATCTTCTAAGTACTCTTTGACTGTGTAATAACTTTTATTTGCAAGAAACGCTTTTACCCTATATTTAAATATATTTGGACTACAAATTTGTCTCAAGTAAAAGGGTAGTTTGTTATACAGGGTGATTCCGCTATAGGTTGGAGAGGATCTAAACAATGCAGATTTATGCTTTGGAATAGTCAAAGTTTCACTGTGTCTTGAGACAACGCCATGCTTTAACTCCGAGTTTTCCTTGGTAAGAAGCAGTGTTTTAAACATATAGATGCATGGAAGGGTCAATATATTATATTTAGTAAATATTGGCTTGCAAGACTACCTAGATTTTAGACCAAACATTAGCCTAATAATGCGCTTCTGCAAAATAAAGGCTATGTTAATAGTAGAAGCATTACCCCACAGAACCACATAATAAGTTAAATGACTAAAAACCAATGCATAGTATATATTAATAAGACCCTGAATGTCCAACATGGACTTGACTCGAGAGACAGCGAAAAATGATTTTTTTAATTTTTTACATACTAGATCTATATGACTGCTCCATCTCATATTACTGTCTAGTAGCGGAGGATACCTTGCTTGTACACATTTTTTTCAATAAATAACCTCGTTTAGGAATGATTATGACTTACCAATTAATACATTTAAGAGATCCTCTATCAGTATGCTTTCTTGGGAGCAAACTGGAACAGCAGATGAAAATGTGCCTATGCTATGAGTGGAAAAGTCCCATGACATGTTGGGTCTTCTTTGTACCCAGGAAGTCACTGATGGAGTGCATGGTATGGGTGCACTCAAGGTATTGTTAAGAGTGACAGATAAAGATGGAGTTCTATCAGTAGCTTTGTTGCTTATGGCTCTCTTCAGTCGATTTTTTACCTAAAATAATGACTTTTTTATCACGTTTCAAATAATCATCCATAGGTGTAACTAGGGGGGCTTGGGGGGCCCCCAAATTTAGTTAAGCCCCCCCCCAAATCAAACTATAAAAGCAAAATTATGCATATTTTTTACATATACTGGGTGTTTCAGGAAGGTGGTTTACCCCCTTTACTTTTTTACTTTTTTATATAAGATTATGAAATTTGCAGGAGCTATATTATGTATAATTTAGGATTTTTTGACATGGTTAGTTATTTTTTGGCACTTCTGGTTTCACCGGAAATTAATCGAACTTTCGATTAAATGGAACAACCAATATATAAATCAATTCTGAGAACAAGCATGTGTCACTTGTCAATTTTTGACAGGTCACGTAATTTTTTATTTAAATTTTTATTTTAAATCTAGAGTGCCTTAAATTAGCGTAATTGTTGGTCTAGTACTCGGTCTAGTATCTTCAGAAAAATACTATTTTGATTTTTTTCCCAAAAATCTAAATGTGGTGGGCTTTTAAAGGTTCGAAAATCATACTTTGGTCCATAAGTCATTTTTTTCAAATGGAAAGAGGGTGGCTCATTAGGTTAGAATGAAAGAATTTTCTTGCAAACATTTTGATACCACACATGAATAGTTTATTTGGAAGAACTTGGCATTAATACACAAAAGATTTAAAATGAAGATTTAACTAAAAAATGGCATGACTTGTCAAAATTTGACAAGTGACAAAGATTTAAAATTAAGATTTAACTAAAAAATGGCATGACCTGTCAAAATTTGACAAGTGACACAGGCTTGTACTCAGAATTGATTTCTGAATCAAAATATCGTCCACTAAAGACTCTAGTTGTCTAACTCCAAATTTTTCAAAAATGAGATTTTTATCAAATTTGCTTCATTATCTGATTACCAACATACTTCAAAAAAAAAAAGTTGCATTAAACCAATATCAGCCTCAAAAAATGCAAAAATGTAAATATTTTAAGTCGCTAAGTGTCTAACTCCATCATATGATTGTGAGAAAACAATTAAATGAGAACTGTCACTAATGTCAAACTATTTCTCGACAACAGGGGATCCCGTTTATACCCTATGTTTAAGTTTCTATTTCAGAAAAAAAAACTAAAATAATTATAACTTAAATCTTTTTTATAATAATAAATACTTAACTAAATCCAAAAAACATAAAAAAAATATGCAGCAAACTGTTAAAGATTCGTTACATTTATGATACATACACTCAGAGAAAAATCGTTGTAAAATCAAACAAAAGTCATATGTTTTAAAAGAAAACCAATATGCTTTTGCTCCGACAGTGTTTTTTGTTAATTCAAAAATATACTTTTTAATTTTATAAGCCATTGTAAAAATAAAAATATTCCTTGTAATTTAAAAAATGTTTCCTTTTAAATCATTTGTAGACTTGTAAATGATTTGAACATAAAACTGGTTATTTTAAAAAGAATTCTTCTAATATATAGATATTTTTCAACAAAATAAAGGGAAATATTATAATTTTATTAAGAAAACACTAAAATAAAAAAGTAAGGGACAATACTTTTACTTTAAAGTGAAAAACGTTTTGGTGTAAACATTATTTTTTTAAATTAATATTATTCATAACTAAAACGTAAAGTTTTTACTTTTAATATTTTAAAAGGCAATTTTTTTAAATTGAAATAATTTCTTATTGATTTTACAAGTTGAGATTTTTCTGAGTGTACATAATTATGTATAATAATATACATTAGAATTTAGTTAGATAATATTTGATTGTTTAATAATATTAGATTTTAATAATATTGACCACAAAAATGTAAATAAGGTATTTAAGTTTTGAATGTTGCTTAATAATTATTATATTTTTATTATAACATAACGTTACAAAATAAAATATATTTTTTTCTCATGGGATTTAATTATTTTTATGAAGGTTTTATAATGTATAAATTTTATAATATTAATATTATCTAGGTATATATATTATGCCTACCTAGTAGTAATATATATTAAATATAAAAATATAAATTTTTTGTAATAATATTACGCGATATAATACGATAGGTATCCTCTTTTATGTTCCCTTGGAGTTAGACCATTAGTGAATTTAGATTCTGTGGTTAAAATTTAATTTTCAAATAATTTATATATAATAGATAACAATGAAAAGTTTTAAATACATTAACACATTTCAAACATTTTTACCTGTGAACAAGCTAGTTTTAAAGTTCTAAATTGCTATAATTAACTTTTAAATCGTTTTTTACGTCTCCTGAAAAATATGACGTTTTGGAGTTAGACCGTTAGAGCCTTTAGATGACGATATGTAAAAATATACAAGGTGTACCATTTAAAAATCGAAAGTTTGATTTATTTCCGGCGAAACCGGAAGTGATAAAAAATTCTAACTATGTCAAAAAATCTTAAATTATACATAATATAGCTTCTGCAAATTTCAAGATCCTACCTAAAAAAGTATCAAAAGTTAAGGGAGGCCTTCCTGAAACACCCAGAATAAGGGGATCAAGCCCCCCCTAAAATTTGGACCTGGTTACACCCCTGCAATCATTATATAAATTATTTACCGATGGCAGATCATCCTTTGTAAAATTTGTTTTTGGGCAAGATTTACTTATTTGGCTAGACTTGTATTTGATGTTCAAAAAGTCTTTGACCTTTTGATCTTCTGATATCAAATGAAGGAGTTGCACATATGCATTCAATGAGTCCACACTAAAAAAATTAAAAATGCAAAATTATGATTATGAAGAATATAAAATTAAAAGGAGTATAAAATAAATATAATTTAAATATGCCATCAATCTATTTTCTAGTCATCGTACAGATATTGGTAGACTGCAGTTTTGGGCTGCTGGCCCTCTTCCGTACCAAAAGTCAACTCTGCATGCTGATTAAGAAAATATTCTTTGACTTTATTTACTAATTAAATAATGTCATGAGGTTGATGTTTGCTTGTGTGCCATCTATTGCTAGATGTAGACAACTACTCTCCTAGTCTGGAGACTTGTGTGTTTCAAGCACATAGTACCACTAACGTGTGGTTAGGCATAGAATTTTTAAGGACAGAAATTTTTAATTTTAAACAAAATTATATATTATTTAATTATGCCATCAATTTATTTTCTAATCATTGTACAATGTGATATTGGTAGACTGCAGTTTTGGGCTGCTGGCCCTCTTCAGTAGCAAGATAATGATGGAAAATTTAAATAATATTTTTATAATTTTGTTTAAAATTAAAAATTTCTGTCCTTATAAAATAAATATAATTATAAATGAGAGTATAAAATAAAGAGAAGCATAATACTGCTATCATAGCTTAATAATAATGTATTAGTCTTTATCATAGGAGGCTCTGAAAAATCGAAATTATAAAACGTTGAGTATCAAAAATTGGATTAAAAAAGAAAGGTTAAGAGTATGTCGATATATTTGACATCTATACATTTCATAATATAAAGCAGACTAAAAGTTAACCAATAATTAATAACTAACTTAATTTTACAAGAGTAAAATTATTAACAATTCATATTCTAACCCTGAAGATGATTTAATAACTTTGGTACCTTAAATTAATGTTTCATATTCATCTCTTTGCATTTTTAAACATTCTGCTTCTTCTATAGGTGTTTTTATTGATTTTCCTTTTTGCTTTCTTTCAGTTTATTTTTTGTTGCTTTTAAGTAATCCAGTTTGAATAATATTTATTTAGTGATAAATTATTACTTTTAATAGTTTTGTCCTCACAATGTGGCATATTTTAAAATAAATGTCAAAAACTGTCACAGATAATGCGATTAAGTATTGAGTTCAAAACTGATCTACAATTATGCTAATGGTAATTTTCTAAGCCTACTAGATAAAAAAATAATACGTATTTGAAGCTATGACAGAAGAATATGCTTCATAATAATTATTATTATTCATAATTATTCATAATTTACCATGCGTGGATACAATAAATATTTAGGATTATTTGGGGTTTACTATAGAGTACAATATAAAATGGACCTAAAAATGCTTACTTTTTCTGTTTTAAATCCTCAAATTTTGATAAAAATGGCTGAGAATTGTCCATGTTTCTGATCAAATCATTTAAATCACTTTGAACAGTAACACTTGTGCCTGCACATCCTTCAGCATTGAAATTTATACTTTTCTGAAGAGCTTCTACCATTTTTTCAGGTGTTGAAGTTTTTCCCCTAAAAAGTATTAATTTTTATTTCTGCATTTTATTAAAACAAATGAAAGCCAACAAATCAGAAACTGCAAATTCAGGGCTGAGTATGGGAGAATTGCAAATTTAGGACTGTGTATGGGGTGATCCCCTGGTCTAGAGTAATAGAGGGGCCCGTCATGCTGCAGCAGGGCCAAAATATAATGGTAAACCAATATTTTATATTTAATAGGGGGCCTAGGTGGCGTTTCCCCCAAGCCCAGATTTCTCTTGTTGGCCCTGTTCATCACAAACAAGATAAAAATACAAATACTAAGCCATTGTTAAAGGTTCTGTAGAAAATATATATTTGGAAAAAACTGAATTTGAATGGTACCATTGAGAAAACTGATTATAAACTCACCCCAATGCATCTACAAGCTCGTGAACCATATGTTGTAATTTAAACTCACTCATTTTGTACAATTTGATATGTTTAAAATAATTAACAAGTTAAACAAAAACAATGACAGTTGACAAGCCCATAACCACAAAAAAATTTAAATTTATTTCTACATCGAAATGAACCATCGATTAGAAAGATCAATTTAAAAATTATTATTTAATTGTTTTGTTAAAGGGTTAACCTGAAATAAAATTATGCATATCAATGCTACTAGTTGTTTTAATTTATAACTTATTAAATCATAACTTGTAAAAAATTATTTAATTTTAAATTTTTCGATAGAAAAATTCGATTAAATCTTTTCGATGTAGCACTAACGTCAAAAAACCTAACCTCACTTTTTATAAAATTTTAAAAATGTCAATTTATTTCAGTGGTACCTTTACCAGATCGGCTGGACTTATCAGTGCAATAGTTAAACAACTAAAATTAGTTAATTTAAAACCAGTGAAAAGAATAAACGTTCAATTCGATCCGTTTCATGAAAATGCATTAACAGCCAGGTAAACATAACCTAACAACTTACATTTATTGATTTTATGTGCTAAAATTAGACTGAACGCAAGCGTATGTATTCTGTTAATAAAACAGTCCTTATTTGTTTCTTTTAGAGAATTCCTTTTTCATATTTCCACGCCTAAAGTAGCAGAAACTAATTTGAGTTGTATTATAAAAACTAATGTGGTTTGCGATAGAAGTGAACCTGAGATAAAAATAGACTTATTGGATTCTAGGTAAGTCATATTAGACAGGCTGTGTAATTTTACAGGACCACAAATAAAGAGAACTGATCACAGTAATAGTAACCAATCAATTTCTGATTACAGTAGTTTGGATTTCAACATTTTTTATTGTAATATCCATTACGTTTTTTGTTTTCAGTGTTATTAAATTTAAAGCAAACAACCTATCAGTGTTGGAGATTCTTCAGCAAATCAACAAACATATTAGTTCAAAAGTAAAACCAGAAGAGCCAGCTAGCCCTATAACTAACAAAATTTCCAACAAAAAGCAGAAGAAAAAGTAATAAAATATTTCTTCAAAAAATGGGAGTTAAACCACCAAAAGACTATCAGTTAAGATTAATTCAACATGTATACAGTCAAATACCAGCTTTTACTGATATATTTACAGAAGAAAGCTTCTATATATTTTTTGCTTCATTAATCATGTGTACATTAATATTAGTTTTAATAGTTTCTAGATTTGTTACATTAAAACCTGTGGATTTTTAAGGGTAGATTCAAAAGGGCACGAAAAAATGTACAATTAACAAAATGGCAGTATTTCCATCTGATTAATTGGAACCATTTTACATGTTTGTTTTTAAATATTTAGGCTTAACTATAGAGTATAGTAAATACTGGGATTACAAAAATAATCACCATTGTACATAAAATGGCTCCAATTAAACCTAAAAGTCAATGCTATAATACTACAATATGTTTTTATTGCAAATTTTATTCTTTTATCTGTATTTGCTATTAAGTTTATAAGAAACAGGTGTTCTAGAACTTTGGGTACCTATTTTGAATAAGAAATGAAGGCAATTTTAATTGTACAGGTAAAATCATGTATATTTTAAAGTTCTAGGGACCATATGGTCCACATGGTATGGTACACATGTGTACATTTGGGAGGACTTGGAATACTAACATTGAATGTTTGTAAATTATAAATATATGTATTGTTTTAGAATTATTTGTATTGTATTTTTACCCCATTAGATAGTGAAACTTAATAAGTGATATTTATCACTAATTTTTGAAACCATAAAGTGTAAATTACATTGAGTTTCTGAAAAAAAAATCAGACTATAAACCATTGCAGTGTATCAGTATGTATTAGATAAAAATTTCCACTGAATGGTTCCATGTTAAAGTAATAAATACAATGAACGCGTTTATACAGGGTTATTCAGAAATAAGTTCGAGAAATTTAAGAGGTGATTCTACATCAAAAAATATGAAAATAGTTCCTATAAAGGTCCGGAAATGAGCCCTAAAAATACGCCGCAAAATTTCTACCACCTCTGCAACAGGATACGACGGAAAATTTTGTTTGATGACTGATGAAAAAACGCTCCTCGCTGACGCCCCTCCAAACTGGCGCCCTGTCCAGCTCTGATGGCCAACAATCTTAAAATGAATGTAACTGTAACAGGCTATAAGCAGCACTTTCTTTTTGAGTTTCATAGGTGTTAATAATAATTATTAATAGATTTATTTATTTATTTATTTAGTTTATTTATTTGAAGTTATTACAGTCAGGTAATAATAATAATAAACATCATTTATTGTCACAGGACGGATATCCATGATGGTTCTCTAATGGATAGCCAGTGGATATACTTTAGGGAGGTTAAAAAAATAGATGTCCACTGGATATAGGCGGACCTATGCATGTGCATGGCACATCTAGTGGCAATTCAGGCTATCCACTGGATATACTGTATATCCAGAAAGTATATCCCCTGGATATCTCATAGTTATTATGTGCTATCTGGGTAGAGTTGGGCACCTGGTATAATAATAAGTAAAAAAAAAAATTATTGTTAATTAACAATTATTGTTGTTCTAATGTGTGGGCAGTGCTTTACACGTAATTCTGTATGGTTGACCTATTTCTTTAATTTAATTATACTCCCCCTTAGTTTGTATAATATTTAATGGAGAGGAAATCTATAAATGTAATATATGATAAATATATATGTACTTTGAATCGGTGAAGCGGAAAAAATAAGCGTTTCTGTAATTTTCTTATAAAATCGAAAAAATTTCTTCCAGAGATTATTCTCTGGATTTTTAAGGTAACTCGAGATCGGGACATTTTACCGTTACCGGCCAGCAAAGGGCCTTTACAGGCCTAGCACTCTATGTTTGTAGAGAAGTAAACACCATCCTGAAACAGGACCGGGAATAACGTTCAAAATTCCGAAAATCTCGGGATTTTCGATAAAAATTCCACAAATCTTCGATTACTATAATGGACCGGTTTAAAGTGATCGTAAAAAAACGAAATATTTGGTTTAACCCAAATATAATCTATACTAAATAATAGTGTAAAATATGGTTATATAATTATTATTAGTACCTTTATTTTATCCTTTTCTTCTGGTAAAATCTGGAGTGTTGAAAATCCTCATGCCCTGGCAATCATCAAAAGTAGCTGCGAACATGGGGTCTTCTCTTCTTTCTTGCAGACTTCTGTAGCTAATAAATATGTTTGGAAGCGTTGTTTAAACCATATCAAATTTTGTTTAGGTTTCCTGGCATAACCATTGGTTCCACACCACGAAAATCCATAATCAATTCCAAAAATTAACTCCAAAAAAAATTCTATTGACGACACACCCAAAATTTTCGCGCCAAAAAGCACGTTTTATTGTAACGGTTGGTTTTTACCGGCATGTAAAATATGGTTATATCGCCATATTTTACAAATAGTACAAAAATTGAGGAGAGACGGCAGTATTTTTTTTTACTAAACATCAAGAAAAGTAAGCAATATTTTTGAATCTTTAAGCATGAATGCAATACTTTTTCACTTTTGGGTCGAAGTAATTTAATCAAATTAAGCACAGATTATTTAACATTACAAAAGCAGCGTGATATACAATTCCGCACTATTAATACACGGCCTGTATGGGTGTGTCTGCTCAATAAATTTGGTTTAAACCAGAAAAAATCAGGATGCCCGTTTAAAAAAAATTACACCACTTTTGGCCGTGACAATGAAATTTTAATAAACCATTTTTTTATTATTATTATTATTATTACACTTGATAAGTGCATTTTAGTCGATTAGCTACAATGTTGTTGAATTGTTACTTTAGTAAGTATATTAACAGTCTTGGAACTTTTTTTTAATAAAATCTTTTGAAATATTCTCATAGAGTTTAAAATTTTACAACATTATGGCGAGTCGGTTAAAAATGGCACCGTTAAACTTTTAGCACTACAACGCGATTCAAACCACAGGATTTGCAGATTTAGAGGTCCTGATTTTTCCCTGATCAAAAGTTATTTTTTTTCCCAAAAAAAAAATTTAAAGCCATTATGCGCACATTAACAAAATAATACTTCCCCCGGGGACCCCTACGGTTAACAGGTTGACTACTTCCTTTAGTATTTTATCGGTGTTTTTTATTAGTTGTTTGTATCGGCATCACATAAGACGGTTTGTTGGGGTTTCCTTTTTACTTCATATTTAGCAAAACGGAACATTTATTATTTAAAAAATAAGTTTGGCGTCGGTCAACGACGTCAAAATTATAAGTCAACCGTTAATAAGAAAACAGACTTTTTTTTCTTTTTGAAAAATAATTTTTTTTTAAAGATTTTTTTGAAAACGAAAAAAAGTTTTTAACTCTTCGACTCCTTTTCGCTAGTGCTCTCTTTACGCCACCCCGATTTATTTCAAATATAATCATAGACGTAAACTTTAGAATGAGGAATATATAGAATGAGTTGGAAATTTTTAGCTTGAAGCATTATTGAGTTATAACTCAACCGCATTATAATGTGGTAAGTGACCACTGGTCACAAATTTCCCGGACAGACAGACATTTTTTACCTTTCACCTTAAGCAGCGGCAAATACAATTATTACTTTTGATATTATTTTCTTTCCAGGAATTTGGACTTTTTTGCTATTTCGTTTTCGAGCTTAATTAAATTATGAAAAATAAAATACTTTTTTTAATTTTCCCCATTTTTTACAGCTGATCAAAATCCCTTATTGGCCTGATAGAATGGGATTCGAGAATGGCAGAAAATGGTTGCCCAACACCGTGGCACTATCTAGCAATCACCAAAATCAGCTGTCAGAAAAAAAAACACTACTACACTTAAATTAGTAAAAATTAGGCCTGACATTTTTATTTTACTTAAAAAAAAAACCTTCAGGCACGGTTTTCACAAAGTATAACAGTCGTTTTTTCTTTTGGAATCTAACAGCTGATAATGCCACCGTGGCTAACTGCTATTCTCGACCCCTTATTGTAAACTCTACAATGTAGAAAAAAAAAATTATTCCATTAAAATTATTTTATTAAGATTATTTGTCAACAAACTGTTTCACAGGGAAAAACTTATAAATTAAAATAATACCTACCACAAATAAAATAGTACATTAGTTAAAAAGTATTTTATTTATTGAAGTAATCGATTATCACGCGTGCACGGCAAGCCCATGTGGTTGTTCAAACCCCTAGGAGGATTTAAACTACAATAAACTTCCTGATTAGAAAAAAATTGAATCAAGCGAAGCTTTATTATGATAATCTTATAATTATATAATATATATTATGTACATCTATTAGTTTTCTTTGTATAGCTCCTTTCTTTTTTTTATGAAATTTGATAACCCCCCCCCACGAGAAAATCCTGCGCACGGGCCTGGTGCACCGTATTTAACGAGACAAACTTTACAAGACAGTATTATCATAAAATGAGGCCAATATGGTCATACAAATTAAAGACCACATGGGAACAATGATTTAAGTCGCAAAATGTTCAAAACACGAAATTTAAAGTCTAACAACTATAAAAAATAAATGTTTGTATTTAATACTTTTTTAGAGTATATAGTATCATAATAACACAAAATAACTATTTCACTGATCAGAAGACCTTAATAGTTATTTTTGTATTATTTTGTTGCTGATCGAGGCGTCTAGCCGAGATCAGCAAACACGCGAAAGCAGAAATCACATTTTGCGCTCGTAATACAAAGGACGTTTTTTCTACGATCTAAAATAAATAAATTTCAGGCACCAAATTTATAACCTTACAAGGTCGCAGCAATTTTTTGCAAATCTGGTGGTTTAGAAGAAAAACCCTCATCACTGTAACTCTCCATAATTCCTTAACAACAAATATTTAACAGATAAATCTTTAGCACACGAAATTGAGATTTGATTAAAGATAAATCATTATTTTATATTAAAAAAAACTGCAGAACACAACACTGTCAAGTTGATAGCTGTTTTAAGATTGACTTGCCGGTTGCCTACAATTTTGCGCTTGCCATGACCATGACTAACGAGCAGATAAGTAAAATGCTAAAAAATAGGTTATATTTGGTCAGAAAACTTCATTTGTTTTTGTAGAAATGTTAACTTTTCTATTAGATCGTAGAAAAAAATAATTATTTGTATTTGAGTGTCCAAGCGTTATATAAAAGAACGCTTGAAGTCGCACATGATTTGAGCAACCGTGTTAATGCGACTTCCAGCAGTTATACCTAAAACTCTAAAAGATAATTTTTCGATAAATGCTAAAAATGCGACTACCATAACTCTTTCGTGGTATGGGAACGTTCAAGTATTACGTAACGCAAATTTTGATCTTTTGGACTTTTTACCCGCATAGTCTTTAATTGCTACAATTATAAGCAATGCTAAAGGTGCTTTCATATTTTTTAAAGGATAAAATCGGGTTCTATTGAACATATTAGCCCCATTTTTCATAAGCAAAAAGTGTTGCATGAGAATCATTTTAATTTTTGTAACATTTAAAAAAGAGTTTAAAAATAAACAACTTATTTTTTCATTTCATTTTAACCAAAAAACGATGGTAAAAATAGGCCGCTTTACGCTATGCAATAGAATTGTTAGGATTTTAAATTTCAGTGTTCTAATTGTCTAATACAAGTTGCACTGCACTTGCATTTCCTACGAATGGAGCTCTCTACAACTAGAATTATGAAACAAAAGACGTCTACCCTATCTCTATCTCATTTGTGCTACACTTTCCAGCCAACCAAATAAATACTGTATTTGTTTTTCATACAACAAATACAGCATTTATTTGGTTGGCCGGAAAGTGTAGCACTGAGCGGCACGAACGAACATAGCTAATGTGAATCTGTAGAATAAGATAATTCTACTAAAATTTAGATGGCGCCAGTAATTTCTTTAATAAAAATAATATAGTTACACTTTTCGCCCGGCCAAGTAAATATTGTATTTGTTCAACAAATAACAAATACAGAATTTGTTTGGTTGGGTGGAAGTGGGAGTGTATGTATGTCTTCTATCCTTTTTGGGTAGAACTTTTGTCCCTGTCTAATCTAACGGGAGAAATCGCCATTGCAAAGGGTAAAGCCATTTTTAAGAACTCTATTATTTTTTAATATTTCATGGAAATTAAAAAAAAACTCTTCTGCATTTTTTTGCTTGTGGGTATATAATAGGGTGGATGGTTCCATGTAAATTAATCTTGAGTGAAAATTTCACTGTAAAAAAATTCTACACTTAAAAAATATACTACAAAACATAATTATTAAATGTTTCCTAAATTATTTTGTATATTAAAGTTTATTTTTTTAAGGTATAGTTATTTTAAATTTGCCGCTAAATACTCCAGAAAGTCCGATTTACACTGAAGCATGTGGCTTGTTTTGAATGTCAACATAACCAAAATTTATAATTTTTGGTTACTTACTTTGTTTTTATGATGCTTTGATGTAAAAAAAGGAGATTTGATAAAGCTGTTGCTAAAAACACTTTTGTATTCCTGTAGAAACAAAATTTGCTTATGACATCGCTTTTATTCCAATAATTTAGAGGAATAAACCATTGTTTTGTTCTCGTTAATGACACGTCAACGTTTTACGGTTGTGTAAATTGGGCCTAGTCATTTCGCTTACGACGCTTGCGTATCTTACGTTGCTATGGTAATTTCGAGATTGTTTACAAGCGGGAACGTTTAAAATAACTACACATTAAAAAAATATACTTTAGTTTTTTATCTGTTAGATGGTTACTTCAATTTAAAATATATTTCTCCTTTACTGACGTATTTATTTAGAATTTTTGCATTAATCCTTCCTGCGACAAGGTCTTTGTCTTTGTCTAGACTAAAAAGATGTAAGTCTTTAAAAGCTTTTTCCTGTTACAAAATGGTATACTGGACATATGTGATGCATTAATTTGATTTCTTAGGTTTTACAAAAGATTTTACCTAAATGTTGTTTGGTTTGGATGTTATTGTTCATAACTTTTTAATTTTTCAGATTTACTATACAGGATGTTCCGTGAGGAAAGGGAAATATTTAAACTATTTGTTCTAGAGATCAAAATAAGAAAAAAAGTT
Organism: Brachypterus glaber; assembly: GCA_958510825.1. Lineage (NCBI taxonomy): Eukaryota > Metazoa > Arthropoda > Insecta > Coleoptera > Kateretidae > Brachypterus > Brachypterus glaber. The sequence continues at coordinate 29,945,055 of OY294050.1, forward strand.
CCCATAAATATATGTCCAAAAACCACTCGTAAGGGAGCTACGCACTTTTAAAGGGGTACCAAAATTTTGATTTTTTATTAATAACTTTGTGTTATAGCATCGAGATTTAGCATGTGATCTTTGCTTTGTAAGACCTATCAGCCAATGTTATTTGCATGTAGTTAATTTAACCAGCGCGTCCGTAATGGTGGTCTTATCACTTTTTTGCCCCAAACTTTTTTCTGCTTAACTTTTTGAGGGTTTATTTTTAGAATAGTATTACTAAGGTAAAAATACATTAAAAAAGTATTCTTGTTGCAATACCATAGGATTAACCGTTTATACAATTAAAGGCAAAATTATACGTTTACAGAACCAAAAATTAAACACTAAAATGTTAAAAACATAAATTTCAATAATGCATGGTAATTCTACATTGAAAGCTAAGAAAAACAGTTTTGTACGTGTATGTCCGCAAATCGCTTTTAAAGGTAACATGACCCTTTAAAAATTTTCGAGACCATAACTCCCTTATCATTGATTTTTGGAATTACGTATATAAAAACTTTTTTCTTAGTTTTTGGTGTACAGTAACCCCACGCCATTGAAATGTTGTATTTTTTCTCTAAAACGGTTAATCCTACGGTATTACAACCAGAGTACCTTTTTAATGTGTTTTTACCTTATTAAAACTATTCTAAAAATAAACCCATAAAAAAGTTAAGCAGAAAAAAGTTTGGGGCAAAAAGGGATTAGACCCCCCATTACGGACGCCTCTGGTTAGATTAACTACATTCAAATGCCATTGGCTGATAGGCCTTATAAAGCATTATTTGCTAAAACTCGATGCTATAATACAAAGGGTTTTTAAGTTATTAATAAAAAATCGAAATTTTGGTACCCCCTTGAAGGGGCGTAGGTCCCTTACGAGTCACTTTTGGACATATGTTTATGGGAACTTATTTTCTTATTTTGACCTCTAGAATACACCCTTTAAATATTTCCCTTTCCTCACGGAACACCCTGTATAATTTTTGGAAATGTATCAAATAAAAATAACTTGATTAGTGCATTTTCCCAGCAAAATTTTCAAACAAAAAACTTAATGTATATCCAACCTATTATTTAAAGACCAAATGCTTCCTTATACTAAAACGTCTATGTGCATATTAAATAATATAATTTATTTTTATTTTACCAGAGCCCTACAAAAATTTTAATTAATTTTTCTTTTTCTGTGTTCTCTTGCATTCTCATATTATTATTATTATTATTATTACTATTAAATGAGTTTTATATTAAATCTTTCTTGCTTTGAAAGAAAAAAACAGAAAAATCGAGCCCAGAAACAACATAAGATTATAAAACGCATTTTTTCGAGTTACATTAAAGAAAAAACTAATCTACCTAAAAAATCAAGTCACATTATCATTGCAGGACTGAAACCCGGGTTTTCAGATTTTTAACAGTTAAATCCAGGGTTTTTCAGCTTTAACCACTTTTTTCCGGACTGGATAAAACGCTGCCAGCCTTACCTCATAAGTTAGTATTCATCTCTATGAAGTACACCAAAAAAACAAATATTTTATTTTAAAAACGTTAGTTATAAAAAGGAAATTAGGAAAAAGAATTTTTTTGTAGGACTTTTATTTTTTGTCACATAAAATTTCTTATTTTTCCTCGCACCATTCATTCTCTTTTCTGACCTGTTCCTCCTCAGAGGCAGTAAAGTCGTTCTTTATGTTAAATGTCTTACGAATTTCCTCAGGAGCTTTTCCTTTAATCATGTTGGCGACAGTTTTGCAAGTTACATCCAATAAACCTTTGATATCGAGGTAGTTGGCAGCTAAAATGAGTTCAAACAAAGTGCCTTGGTCGACTTTCAGAAAATCGGCGTCCCAGGATGAAATATCGTCGGTCCTTTTTTCTTTGTTTTCATCATCTTCTGGTGGTGGGGGGTCGTCTTTGTGGTAGGTGGCCCATTGGATTACCTGAAAAAAAAAGTGGAGAATAAATTGTTTTACTTGAATGTTTTCATGAATTCACTTGTTGCAACCACATTTCTGTGTTTGTATTTATTTTTAATTTGGGTTTTATTATACATAATTTCATTTAATTTCTTTACTTAGTTATAATTTAAAACTAATATTTTATTTTAAATTAATTGTATTTTTATAAGTAACACTCTAAAAATCGCCTAGCATTTTTCTGCACGTGAGTTCGGGTAGATAGCCCTCGGGACAGTAGCAATTTGACACTCAAAAGCGATCGATGCGTGTCAATAAAAATATACTTAAATCAGCTAACGGATATACCGCGCCGGGCATTCGTTAGAATTTACCATATTTACGGCTGCAAATAATAGAAATAAGTTCCATATACACATATGTATTTAAATAATTAGTAGTGTATAACTACACTGGTCAAACAAACTTTTATTCGCGTACAACAGTCTCCAATTATGTGGTGTCTCCTGTGACGAAATGGCGGTCATGACCTGTTGTACTGAATGCTGTAACCAAGGTAAGATTACCATATATTATTGGAACTGTCGTTTTGTCTTAAATATTCTTTTCATTCATTTTTCCTATCGCAGTCCACCTAAATTATATCATCAAGGCAATGTTACGGAGGCAATCCCATATCACCGAATGGGACCCTTTGACGTCACATAACATCACTTGTATTTTTCATAGAAATTATAATAATTATTTTCGCGTAAAAAAACTGCGCAAGATATATTTTCGCGCATGACAACACGTGCATTTTAAATTAGCGCAATCAAGAACCGCGTGGTATTAAACCGCGCATAGCAAATTTTGCGTATTTTTATTAAAATTTTTATGTATCGAAATATAAAAAAAAGGCATGTCTTTTGTTACCATGTCCTTTTTACGAGTTGAAAGTATGTTATTAACTGTAAAAGATTTAAGGTTTATGGTTCATGCAAAAATTAAGGAAGCTTATGGCTGATCCAGGCATAATTATCACTAACTAAACTATGGTCTGTTTCATCAAGCAAGATAGTAAATTAAAAATCGCACAGTAAATATTTTTACAACATGTTTGAATAGTATATGTTTGTGTATAGAATATAGTTATGTTTTATAAAATAAACTACGCAGTATATTCGCACATCCAATATTAGAATCTGTTTTGAAAATATTCACTGTGCGATTTTTAATTTACTATCTTGCTTGATGAAACAGACCATAGTCCATTCTATCCTTTTTACTGGCCAGGTGAGAAGCCAATGGCTTCAAGCCATCTTTTTTTTTGGCCAATAAAAAGGACAGAATGGCTTAGTTTAGTTAGTAATAATTATGCCTTAAGAAGAAATATAATTAATTTAGCAAGCTAAGACAAGTTGTCCTATCTGCAATTTAGATGTTTTGAGATATGCCAAGTTTTACTGTTTTTGTTTGCACTTTTTGAAAACATGTTTAAATAAATATGGCGTTGGATTCTGCTTTATTTGAAATCAAAAATACGTGATATCCTTTGGAAAAAAAATATTTTTTTGTTGTCAGAAAAATAAATTATCATACTAAATGCATTTGTCCTATCTGAGAAAGTTAGGACAAAATGATCTAAAAACTCCAATCAAATTACTAAGATCTGTAAAGTTAGTTCTAGTCCTGACTTATTCGTCTAGTAAAGACTTTAGGACCATTTTATTTAGAAAACATTGAAAATTTTCCACATATGACAAATATCTTAGGCTAATTTTCAGAATTTGTGTTTTAGACAGGAAATTTCTTTTTAGTAAGCACATAGTGCTAGTGTAATGCACTACAATGGTGTGCTTATCTCAAAAAGTGAATTTTTGCAGATAGGACAACTTGTCTTAGGAGAGCAGTATACTGCGCATGCTCAGTGATAATTAACAAACTAGCTACATTTATAATTAATTTCTTGAATAAACTGCGCATGCATAAGCATAATTGAATCAGTTATTGCTAAAACATTCTAAGGCAAAAACCGATATTTATTAATGTCCTAATTTTTTTCCACTTAGGACATTATTAAATATCGGTTTTTGACTTTTTTAGTAATAAACGATTCAATTACGGCACCCAGTTATACTTACGCAGGCGCAGTGTAGTCATTATTTATTAATTATATTTCTAGTTTGTTAATTATAACCAAGCATGCGCAGTATAGACCTAAAATTACTTTTATTTATTGTTAACTTCATTAATTTTTACATAAACTAAGCTTTAGATTCGAGCATGCAGCTAGAAAAATTGAATAAACTTATATTTATGGAATAATAAAAAATATACTGCCAAGTAAACAAGCTTTGATATTTTTCCACCCCGCGCGTAAAATGAATTTTTTATTATAAAATTCGCTTTTAGCTATCTCAAAAACCCCAATATATAATTTTTACAAAAATTACCCCTTGCCCCTTAGGGGATGGATTTTAATTTTTTATTATCAGATTCACTTTCAGCAACCTCAAAAACCCTTATATACCAATTTTCAAAAAAATCACCCCCTACCCCCAGGGGGTGGAGTTAGACCATTTTTATTGTCAGATTCATTTTCAGAAACCTATACCCATTTTCACAAAAATCACCCCCCACCCCTAAGGAGGTGGATTTAGAAAATTTCAATATTCAGTTTTAGCAACCTCAAAAACCCCTATATACAAATTTTCACGAAAATATGGAAAATATTTACCCCTCACCCCCACGGGGGTGAAGTTAGATATATTTTTTTTATTATCAGATTTGATTTCAGCAACCACAGAAACCCCTATAATGGAATTTTCAAATTTTTGTAAAAAAATATTTTTTTCCTCCATTTTTTCCCCTTGCCGCACCCCAATGTTCACAATCCCGTACAGAACGACCGACCGATCAATCGACCGACCGAATTTTTTTTTGCTTGCAATTGATTTATATCGACATAAAACGCAAAAATACGCAAAATAATTTTTGAAAATTTTTGCACAAATACAAGGCTTTTCGAAATTTTGAATATTTTCAAAGTGGGAAAGCGAAAATAACGCGGTAAAAGTATGCGCAAATATTGCAAAACGAAACGCGAATTTGGTATAGCGCGAATAATGTACTGCGCAGAAAAATACCTGCACAGAAAATGCTGCGCGGTTTTTTGAGCAAAAATCACCGCAATATATTTTCATCTTTTTTCTGAATCAAGAAGTTACATTGTCCAAATATGGAAAACCTGGATATTTTCAGCATTCCAAAAGATTGTTAGATCTGACAAAATATTTTATTGAGATATTTATCACCAGTCTGGAAACAATTTTTAGCTCAACTTTCATATAACCCAAGTTTTTTTTCATAATTCATTTTAAGATAAACGATTTTCATATGATTTAACATAAAAAATATCACATATTTAAAAATTGTTTTAGATATTCCATATTTTACGTTAGTAATTAGTAATTTATTCATATGCTTTACAATAAAACAATTGTTTGCAATATATATAGAACAATAAAACATAAATACATAAAAATTAAATATAAAATTAACAATATAGTAAATAATAACAATAATATAATAAATATAATATTTAATATAAAAGATTAAAGGGAGAAATCGCTAATTTCTAGTTTTTTCTCTAAAAATTCCTCAATTGAATAAAATGGATTGACAGTGAAAAATGTTTTTAACTTTTTTTTAAATTTTGATTTATTTAAGGCTTTAAAAAGTAAGAAAAAAGTTTTTATAGACGTTTGAGCTAAATTGCTTCTTAAGGGTGTTAGCGTACTATTAAAGGGCTTTTTTAGAATACTTATTACTTCATTATCAGTTATAGTTACTATAGAACCAATAAATGTAAACATTTGTTTTAATAAAATTGTGTATTGTATTTCCATACAACTTACCTTCCTCAAAATAGCAGAATTAACATTAGGCAATGGAACAATTTCTTCCTCCTCTTCATCCATACCAAGATCTTCCAACATAGTCTTAATAGTGACGGAACATTTTGCAATTTCTACATCAACCTCAAACGGTTCTCCATCTGAACTTTGCAATTTAATGTTTGGCATCCTGCAACAAAAATAAAATGAAAATATGGTTCTACCACTTATTTCTTGTAAATATGTGTGGATAAGTTAACATGCGCCCCTCGAGGGGGGGGGGGCAAGGAGGGCCGTCGCCCCGCCTTGGCTCCTCAGATCTATGTATATTATTTTGTTTGGTTTTTAACAATTTTAAAGTGTTTCGTCCTTCAGATTCCTAAAAAAGTATCCTGCGGCGTTGGAAATGGTTACGGAACGCAAATCTATAAGAAACTATTTAAAATAGCTCATAATTATAATTTCCTTTGAGGTGTTTAGAATATGATTTATAAAAGTATTCGCCTGCGGAACAATAACATGGTTACCGAGCCGGGTCCGAATGCCGGTCATAAATTTTAATTAAAAGGTTCTTTAAAAGCTTTTAGAAAGTTTACGTAATGCGTGTCATTCAAAATTCTAAAAAATTTCGCCTGGGGCGCTAAAGATAATGTGTTATTTTTTTAGAAGTTTTCTCTGGCTATTTGAAATTTTATAAATAATTTTCGTTTTAAATTGTTGATGTTAGGAAAATACATACAACTTGAAAATTAAAAAAAAATCGCCTGCTGCGCTTAACTTAATATCACAATATGAATTATTAGATTTTATAAAATACTTGCTTATGATATTCTAAAAAATACGATGCTTTAGGATTTTAAAAAATTCTTGCAGCTATTACAATCCTTTCCAGGCAGAATTTAGAAATATTGTAATGTCAATTCACAATATAAGAGTTTGAAAATACAGGGTGAGTTTTTTAAAGTGTTACAAGGGAATATCTCGAAAGCGGTCTAAATATTTTTTGTGAAATTTTGCTGAAGTAATAGGGAGGCGGGGGGACACATTTAAACATATTTTTGACACCTACCCCCCCCCACCCTATTTTGAGGGGCTGGGGGTAACTTTGAATTTTTAAATGGGATGATGTACTTTTTTTATAAAATTCGAATCTGCGTAAAAAATGAGGTATGTATGCAAAAAAAAATTGATTTGCTCTTTAGGTTATGGAGTGATTAATTAAATTATACTTCAAAAAAATATTAACAATTAAATTTCAACTAATTTATCGTCCGTCATGTTTGAGCAATTGTTCAAAATGCCCCCCTTCAACTTCCAAACATTTTCCATGTTTAATTGAGCAATAAACTGAGAAATAATCGTCAAACTGTTAAAATTATCGACTGACTTAAATTTAAAAAAACGCGTTATCATGGAATCAAATAAAAAAACAAATAAACAAAAAAAAAACTTCATTAGTATTTTAATCTAATAAATCATAATTCAATTACCGAAAGAGCAAATCAATTTTTTTTTGCATACATACCTTATTTTTTACGTAGATTCGAATTTTATAAAAAAAAGTACATCATTCCATTTAAAAATTCAAAGTTACCCCCCGCCCCTCAAAATAGGGAGGGGGGTAGGTGTCAAAAATATGTTTAAATGTGTCCCCGGGCCTCCCTATTACTTCAGAAAAATTTCACAAAAAAAATTTAGACCGTTTTCGAGATATTCCCTTGTAACACTTTAAAAAACTCACCCTGTATATTTCTAGTAGATTTCTACAACCAGATATTTAAATTTTTTCGCTGCATAGTAGAGGCCACATGTTAAAAAAGATATCAGGTATGCATAGTAACACCATAAAGCAAAGCCAATAAATAATTTTAAATTTGTGATATGTACTAGAAAGCAGGAAATGGCTTAAAATAGGACTGAAATAAGTAATACTACTCTCTTCTCAGGGTGACCACGGGATTTGCATTTAAATTCCCATATTACCCTAGGGTGACCATAAGTCCCGGATTTCCGGGAACATCAATATTTTCATGGGCTCACTTTAGGACATTTTTACGTATTTTTTTTTTTAGTTCATCTGCTCACCCTAACTAAATAGGACATTTTTACGTATTTTTTTTTTATTTATTTCACACGTTTTTGAGTAAAAACTACAATGTCCCCGGTTTTCCGAGGATAAATCTGGTCACCCTATATTACCTTGATCAAAATTTAAAATTTACCCTGATTTTATTAACCTAAAAGTAGATTATGTACATATGTTGTAATACAGCTGTACAGAGTGGCCCATAAGTCACTTTACCATTTAAAAATTGAATAACTTTTAGGTTTGTCATTTTTTTTATTTATCTCTTTTACAATACAGGAAGTGGAATTTTTTTTGAACTATGTATGAAAATGTTTGTCTTTTAAATGACGTCAATTTTCAACTTTCCTGGGTGTTCATACACCTAAACCCAAGGTAAAAATCATGACTAGACTTCCAGACAACAGTTCTATTTGCTCAACAGAAACCAAAGCTATCCACCTAGCCATGATGGAGATAAAATCTAGAATCATCCAAAAAGCTGTAATCTTCTCAGATTCAAGGAGTGCCCTTGAGAAAATCACATCATAAAAACATACCTACAAACTATACATAATCACACTGGAAATTAAGAAACTTATTTATGAAATGAAAATGGAAGGGGGGGGGGAAATTAACTTTTGCTGGATTCCGGGGCATACAAAAATTGCGGAATACGAAGCAGCTGACAGAATAGCGAATGAAGCCAGAAAAATCCCGACGGTTCGAGTCATATCGCATTTTCTTGATTACAACCAAGAAACAAAAGAAATCCTGTTTACAAAGAGGAAAGAAGAATGGGACAGAGTAGGGCAAATTAAGGGACACATGTATTGGGAAATGACGAAATTAAAAAAGAGGACATAGTTTAAAAACTTAGGACTAACCAGGAAATAAACAACAATATGTCGCTCTACCAACACCCACTAATTTAAAATTAACATTAAGGAAGACCCGTGGTTAGGGACACTAGATCTAGGTCTGTCCCTACCCGTGGTGTGAATGTGGAAATATACAATGGGAAAATCCCATTAGGAAACTAAGCAGAGGCCCCTTATAAAATGTAAAATAATGGTTTGCTATATTCGGCTCCCTTTAAACACCCTGCAGGCCCGGGGGAATCTCCCTGGCCCCCTCCCCAAGGCCGTGAGTCCATGCCGATGGCATAAAGACAATTAAGATATTTATAAAATTTTTAATTAGGAGTCGTCCATAAAATACGTCACCCAAATTGACCAAAATTTCCACTTCATGCCCCGTTTCTCGGGTTATTAAAGGCTGCAGAGATTTTATATTTTGGCTAGCCCCGATAACACCAAAATATGAAATCTCTACATCTTTTAATAACGCGAGAAACGGGGTATGAAGTGTATGAATTTTGGTCAATTTTCGTGAAGTATTTTATGGACGGCCCCTTATTTATATTTATAAAATTTTAAATACATATGCTTTTAACTACAAAAAGATTAAATTATACATTCTTAATATGCTAATTTATATAAAAACCAGTAAATGCACAACAATAAATAAAAACGCATTTGTCCATTGTATAAAAAAACCGCCATAAATATAAGAAGCTATCTAATTTCTACTTTAAATAATAATTAAAAGTAATAACAACTGTATAATCATATTAACTTACCTAATATTTTCTTTACTTCTTGAAAAATCACAAAAATGTAGAAAAGCCTACAGTAAATGACAGCAGTTCTTATAAAAACAGTAGGCGATGATTGCGCATGCGTTAATATTTTTAGCGGTAAATTCAAAAAGGAGCGTATAAGTTCAAAATTATTGTTTTGTATTTTACTAATGGATCATGGGACAGTTTAATGTGTTTATTATACTGAAATAATGTATTTAAATTATATATATATATATATTCGTAGATATAAATTTTACACGTTTTACGTACCATTTCATTTTATGAAGACGATTTTGCGCAAAAGCATAGTTAAATTTCAAATATATATTCGCGAATTAAAAGAAGGTCCGCCACTTCTACTCGAGATTTAATAGTTTAATAATATAAATAAATTAAATTAATAATAATTTATTAAATTACAAAATTAGTTTTTGTTATTGTTATTAATTCGAAGTGTTTATAAACATGGTGAGTAAAAAAAATTAAATAAATTTTAACCATCATTTTATTTGTCTAATCTAACAAATAAAATGGAAAGTCTTGTAATATTATCATAAACTCAAAAATTCTTTGAAATGAAGGCTTCAAATTTGGACGCAGCCTGCAGTCCGAAGGTGTCTTATAAGCGGTGTCGGACGACAGGTGAGATAGTGAGAAAAATCTCACGCCAATTTTTCTGGGGTGAGGACCTTTTTTTATTTACCAACATTTTTGGGAAGGGTAACAAAATTTTTTCAGGGGTGAGAACCTTTTTTTAGTCATCTACTCTACCAAATAGGGGGGCCCCCTAAGTTACAAACCCACTAGCCTCAAGCTGCCCAGTATGACTCTGTTCTTAGATGGGATGGTAAAAAATCGGGATTTATACTCGGGTAAAACAGTTTTTATAATTGTTTATTTTTTTATATTTTTTTAATTTATTTTATTTTATTTTTTTTTTTCTAAAAATTAACTTCTTATAGGGAAAATAAATATTTTTTAGAAATAGTACTTTTTATTTATTTTAATAAACATTATTTGTAATACAAATTGTATTAATTTTTAATTTCCAACGACGCTAGCACAGAAAAAAGTTATATTGCAAAACAAATAGTTTTAGATTTTTTTTACATTTAACTTTTATAGATTTTTTTTATTTTTTTTTTTCTTTTGTCTCAATTTCTAAGAAGCGAAATTTTAGGTCTTTGTATAATCGCGTTTCATTTTTCCAATGCCTAGATGGGATCAAAGTTTATTTCTTGGTGTACATACATATGCATACATACAGGGTTATTCAGAAATAAGTTCGAGAAATTTAAGAGGTGATTCTACGTGAATATGAAAAAAAGTTCCTATAAAGGTTGGTTCGAAAATGAGCCGTAAGGGAGCTGCGGCCCTTCGAAGATGGACGATCGTTCAATATGTCGACATATTGAATGGGGAACAAAAAAAGCACCAATAAAAGTTTAATGCTACTGGGCGATTCTTCATTTAAAACTAAGCACAAACATATTCTTCACCAAAACACCTAAATTTAATATTAAAGGAGTAATAGTCTTTTAAAAAGTAACATTTTTAGCGACCAAAAATTTTAAAAAATATATACGTAAAAAAGTTAGGGGCAAAAATGTGTTAAGCCTCACATATTTTGTCCGTCTAGGCACGCCTCCGGATAAATTCAAAAAAAATAATTAACATAAACTTATTGCCCTTATTAATACATGGCAAAGCTCGTCGCTCTAGCTTAACGGGTACAAAAGTTATTAATTAAAAACATTATTTTTATTGCAATTTTAAAGAGCCGTAGCTCCCTTAGGACTCATTTTCGGACCAACCTTTAAAGGAACATTTTTCATATTTTTTAACGTAGAATCACCTCTTAAATTTGAATAACTCTGTATAGAGAACGTTCAAGTATTACGTAACGCTCCTGGGGGGGGGGGTAATTTTGGAGTGTTACTCCCATGTTAATGGTATAATGGTATGGGAAAATAGCGTTACAGAGGGTTTCATAAATATTAAATAAAGACTACTTTTTAGATGTACCCTTAGGAGGGTCGTAGCTCCCTTAGGGCTCATTTTCGGACCAACCTTTAAGAACTTTTTGTCATATTTTTTAACGTAGAATCACCTCATAAATTTCTCGAACTTATTTCTGAATAACCCTGTATATTTATGTTCTGAAAATCGGGGAAGTTTTTTAGGGGGTCATGCCCAATGGCCAATCTTCAGCCAATGCAAATTTCGTCGGCTGAATGTCGGCCATAAGGAGCGCCCGGGCGGCCGACGTACCTGTGTTTGTCGGGTCTCGCTCATCCGAGACAGATATTTACAACTTTCTTTGACACTTCTCCACGAATTATAAAAAATAAGAATAAAAAACTAAATTCCAGGTCGATCACAATACTTTTTCTTTAGGAAAAAGAAAAAAAATTGCTTGTTATGAAAGTCTTTCAATGCGATTTAAATTAAAATGTAATCAATGAAATTCGTTATCTCTAATAGTTAATAACACAGGCCAACAAAATAAAAAATTCTGAAAGTAATTAAGATTTTAAATGAACTCTTGCCATAATCCGAATCTCCTTAAAAAATCGATGGTATTTAAAATTTTAGACCAGACAAGGTGATTTTTTTACGAAATTAGAAAAAAGTAGCAAAACCTGCATGTGGCAGAGATTTTAAGTACCTACTGTGTATTTTTAACACGTAAATAGCTATTTTCCTAACAAGTGCAGAAAAGCCTCTTTACGCATGCGTTAGGAACAATATTTTTCCTACGAGCAAAATAAAATATACTTTTATATTTTATTAAATAAATCTTATTTTTATATTTTTTCAATAAGATAAACAATTAACAGTTAAGAAATTTGAACATTTTTATAATATTATGAATTTAAAAAATTTAAGTTACTCCCTCTCCCGCCTAAGGATGTGGATGAAAAAAAATCTTCTTTGATAAAAAGGCCCCCCTTGACATTGAAGCTTATTACCAAATTTCAAAACCCTATCTTATACGCTTTCTGAGATATCGACTTTTAACCGTTTAAATGGCCCACCCGGTATGCAGTGTGCCACTTAAATTTAATTTTTTACGCAAGGCCGCAAACATTTTTAAAAAAATGTATTCAAATCATTTAGAGGACACTATAAGGTTTATAAATATTCAACATTCGACGCTTCATGATTTTTTTGCGTTTTTTTTTGTATTTTTACCTGTGTGTGCTCGCTGGAAAAATATTTTTTTTTTAACCAAGCTAGCTAGTTCTGCAAAATTATAACGAGTATATTGACCTGATTATTAAACTTATCATAAAATATAAAAAAAGCTATGTTCTCATTTTGAAAACAGAGATAATATATTATCTCAAACTTTAGTTTGACACTCTTGTGTAGGTATACATTAGGGTGCCCAGGACCTACGGAATTGTTTGGGCCCCACCCCTCAAAATAGGGTTTAGGTGAAAAAACAACCCTGATTTTTTTTTAGATTTTTTAAAAAATATTTATTTTATTTTTATTTATAATTTTTTGGACTTTGAATATCTATTTTATTTATTTATTTATTTTATTTATTTATTTAGTTAGTTTATAGTCGTTCTCGGACCTAATTTAAGGTATTTTACACGATAATGGACTGATGTAACTATCTCAATAAAAGTCAAAAAAATGCATTAAATTGCAATAAAATATCAATTTTGTAGAAAATAAATAAAAAATGTTTTCAAAATGCCTTGTAGTATGTTGTATTATGTAATAACACACATAATATAACGTTTTTTTTCAAAAAAACTATAGGTGATTATTTTTTAAAATCTGAAAAAAAAATCCGCAACACATTTCAAAGCAATTTGGACATATTATTATGCTTTTGGCCAAATATCATCTCTTTCGTCGAAATAAAGTGATTTTTTTACATTTTATGGGATTTGTGATTTTTTGTGGACATCGATGCATCCTGTTCTTTTTCTTAAAAAAATAAATATGAGGCGTAAATTGGTACTTGATAATGAATTTATAAAAAAAATAACCCATGAGAAATATTTCTAAATAACCTTTTTTGTAGCATAAATAAGCTTCATACGTCAATTTTTACAATGTTTTTACCCTGGTAAAGCCATTTTTTCATGTAAAAGGGTTTTTTTTTTTTGAATATGCCATTATTATTTAAAAATAATTTCCCTTCCTAAAATCGCCTGATTTCAACGTTTTTATATTTAACATGATTTCTCACTCAAAAAACCGCCGGGCTCGAACTCTAAATATTTTTTTAAAAATCTGAGAAAAATTGAGGGTTGGTTTTTGACCTAAATGAACATTTATAGGGAGTGGAACCCTAAAAAAATCCATTTTTTAATTTTAAAAAATTAAGGGAACAAATTTTATTTTTTTTGAAGAGCTGTATCTTTGTGAAAAAAGGTCGTATCGAGAAAAAAAAAAAAAAAGCTTTTAGTTTTGAGATCTTTTAGCAGAAGATTTTTGTGAGAAACGGTAATTGCGCAATCATAAAAAACAGCGCGAGACAAAAAAATTTCCAGTCAATTTTTTTTTGTTCCGTTAATTTTTTGGAGTAGTGTATTTATTTATCAAGCCGCTATAGTATACCTACTATATTAAAATCATTGCCGTGTACTGTCGTTTCATGTTTTATGTGACAGGGGGCGGAGGGGTGTTATAAGCTAGTGTAACATCAGAAAATATTTATATAATATTTATTAAATGGAAGTGTTTAAAAATTTACCCAAAAAACAATTGTTTAGTAATTGAGGAGGTTATTTTCAATATGCAACAAGTCCATTTTTTAACTTGTTGGACTTGTTGCGTTTAAAAAATGTACGAAGGCGTAGAAGGAACATAATAATTACTTTTTTAAATGAGATTTAATTCTGTAATACTAACTCAGAGTAAATATTTAATTCGTTGTTACTAAAACCGAATTAAATGTTTCTTCTGCGATAATATTGCAGAATAAATTCATTTTCTCTGTCTTATAAGACTATAAGTTACTAAGCTTAGTAACACAGAATTAAAGAAAGATTTAATTCTGTGATGCTAAGAAAGAATTAAATATTTTCTCTGTTACTATCACATAAATAAATCATTTTCTATTTATTCTGTAATACTAATACAGAATTAAATATTTTCTCTGTGTTACTAACACAGAAATAAATCTTTTTCTCTGTGTTACTATTACAGAATTAAATAATTTTCGCTGTGTTACTAACACAGCAAAAATGATTTATTTATGTGATAGTAACACAGAGAAAATGATTTATTTCTGTTTTAGTAACACAGCGAAAATTATTTAATTCTGTGATAGTAACACAGAGAAAAAGATTTATTTATGTGTTAGTAACACAGAGAAAATATTTAATTCTGTATTAGTATTACAGAATAAATAGAAAATGATTTATGTCTGTGATAGTAACACAGAGAAAATATTTAATTCTGTGTATCACAGAATTAAATCTTTCTTTAATTCTGTGTTACTAAGACAGAGAAAATGAATTTATTCTGCAATATTATCGCAGAAAAAAGATTTAATTCGGTGTTAGTAACAACGAATTAAATATTTACTCTGAGTAGTATTACAGAATTAAATCTCATTTAAAAAAGTAATTATTATGTCCCTTCTACGCCTTCGTAAAAATGAGCTTATTTAATTTAATTAAATTTTAACTTTAAAAAAGTCCAAAAAGTTAAGAAATGGACTTGTTGCATATTGAAAATAAGCTCCTCAATTCTATGTCAATGCCTTAAGGCAATAAATTTGTTCATTTTAAATTACTTGATAATACATTTTTTTGTAGTACAAAAATTTTGTTGAAAATTGAAACTAAAAAAAGAAATAATTTCGTCAGGTTTCTGAAAACGTCAAAAAATGTTTGGACTTAATATCGGTAAAAAATATTTTAAAGCGTCGCGCCTACACTGCGAGTGGTCTTGTTTGTGCCAAAATATAGTCAAACATCTATTCTATGTTTTTTGCAGATCTTAAAAATCTTTTTTAGTTTTTGAGTAATATACCGGGTGTTTCAGACAGGTGGTTCACCCGCCTTAACTTTTTTACTTTTTTAGTTAGGATCTTGAAATTTGTAGGAGCTATATTATGTATAATTTACGATTTTTTAACATGGTTAGATATTTTTTGGCACTTCCGGTTTCACCGGAAATAAATCGAACTTTCGATTTTTAAATGAAACACCCTGTATATTTTTACATATTTTGATACAGAAATCAATTCTGAGAACAAATATGTGTCACTTGTCAAGTTTTGACAGGTCATGTAATTTGTTAGTTAAATCTTCATTTTAAATTATTATTATTATTGAAAAAAATTATTTATGGACCAAAGTATGATTTTCGAACCTTTAAGAGCCCACCAAATTTAGAGTTTTGGGAATAAAATCAAAATAGTATTTTTCTGAAGATACTAGACCAACAATTAAGTGAATAGGCTAATTTAAGGCACTCTAGATTTAAAATAAAAATTTAAATAAAAAATAACATGACCTGCCAAAAATAGACAAGTGGCACATGCTTGTTCTCAGAATTGATTTTTAAATTGAAATATGTAAAAATATATGGGTGTTCCATTTACAAATCGAAAGTTCGATTTATTTATGGTGAAACCTTCCTGAAACACCCGGTATAATGTATATTATTATAGTTTTTTAATTATTTATGTATTCATTCTTCGTTTTTACATCCATGATGGATGTAAAAACAATAAATTATCAATATTAGATGGAATAAATATGTCTTATAATGTTTTGACTTTTTTAACCAATGTGGCGTAACATAGAGGAGGGGAGTTTGACCGTTTGTGACACTTTGTGACAATGGAGAGGGGGTGGTCAAAAATTTATGACATAATTTATGGATGAACCCTTATCTTCAAAATGTTTTGTTATCGAAAGTTGATTTGATTACAACAAAGTCGATCGACAATAAGAATTATAAAATCAGGCCCGTAACTGGGGGTGCTTAGCACCCCCTGGCATGATTTTGAGCACCTCCTGGCAAAATAAGCTCTAAGCACCCCCACAGGGGGTGCTTAAGTCAAAACCGAAGCAATTATATGCAAAAATAAGATGTTGATGAAACAAAAAAGGGCTTTACTAAAGCCTAAGTACACTGATAAAAAGGATTTATTTGGATATGGCCAATTAAATTATTTGGTTGCGATTAACAAATTTTATTTGAGTCAAATAAATATTTAGTTCATGCAAAAAAATATTTTAATTTCAAAATGATTTATTAATGGGAACGAAATAATTTATTTGACAAAAATAAGATTTATTTGTCACAACCAAATAAGTCAATTGGCCATATCCAACCAAATACTTTGCTGACACAAAATCATTATCAGGTAATGTGATTTCCGTAATTTGGAACATAAGTATACATATTTTTTTATTCTCACGTTTTTCTGTTTTCATTTTTTGTATTGTATTAAATATAATAAATTTAGTTGTTTGTTACTTAACTTTTTTTTTTGCTTTTTAGTTAAATTTTTTTCCAATAGTTATAAAATTTACAAAATATTCTGGGGTGCTTCCATGGGAAAATCCAGCGTCCAGTTGGTAAAATTGAGTGGCAGATTTCGTAAATTGTATGTTGAAAAAATTGAGGGATAAAGGGAAACTGGTCAGTAAATTGTTTACTTGAGAAAATTGAAAAGGTTGAGAATTTTTCAGAGGTGAGGACCTTTTTTTTAGTCATCAAAATTTTACGGTCGGGGGTAGTAAAGCTTTTTTTGAGTTGTGAATTTTTCAGAGGTGAGGTGTCCTCACTGAGGATCTTTTTTTTTAGTCAGCGAAATTTCTCGGTCAGGGGTAAAGCTGTTTTTTTTTAATTGGGAAATTTGTCAATTTTTAAATTTTTAGATGTGAAATATTTGCTCTGCCCCCCCCCCCCCCCAAAAAAAAAAAAACATGCTTCGGACCACCACTAAAATATTATAAAAAATTTCTGTCAGCACCCCCTGGATTTTTTTCCAGCTACGGGACGGTATAAAATTAATCTTATATCAGTCATCGTGACCTTTGTCGTTTACTTGAACTTTTAATCGCAAGTAAGGTTCAAAAACTGTAGCAACAATTTGTAAGTTTAATTAATTAATTAATGGCTAACTCATTATAATATTAATAATAAAAATTTTGATTTTTTCTTTATAAAGTACTATTGCGCTTCAAATAAGTTCCCGTCCACCCCTTGAATTATAATTTATAATTCTATAATTTATAAACTAACACAGCGGGCTTGGATCAAATTTAAAAAAGTCCTTGCACCGATGTGTTTTTTTCATAAATCTCTTCTACGATGTCTCACGAGTATTTATTGTCACTATATGAAAATAATCGGTAGAGGGATTCGTGAGATAAATCGAATTGCATTTTTTTAAATTTTTTTTTAGTGTATGTTTAATTTTTATTACAGATATCAAAAGAGTTTATTTTTTAAGCCATTTTGTAGAATATATTTGTTTTTATTTTCATTTGTTTCTAAATTATTTAAAATCAAAATTGACAATTTTTTAATAAAGTCTGCCATTGTAACCTGCCATTTTGTGGTAATTTTCTAACATAAAATTTGTAGATGCGTTAAGCTAATTTTAAATTATTTTAAAATTTTTAAATATCTCAACAGGTTACAATGGCAGACTTAACTAAAAAATTTTGATTTTAGAAACAAATGAAAATAAAAACAAAGATATTCTAGAAAAATTTCTTAAAAAATAATAAATAAACTTTTTCGATATCCGTAATAAAAATTAAACATACACTGAAAAAAATATGAAAAACAAATCAAATTCAATATATCTCGCGAATCCCTCTACCGATTATTTCCATATACTGACAATAAATCGTGAGACATCTTACAAAAGATTTATGAAAAAATTCCATCATTTTGTTTTAAAGTTTATCCAAGCCCGCCATGCTAAATTAGATTAAAAATTGTAACTTTTAAATTTTAGTGTAATAAATTTTATATTTTTTATAGGTACATAATTTTTTGAATTTTGTTTTTTTGGGAATACTTTTTAATTTTCTAAATTTTATTTTTTATGGGTAAATTTTTAATTTCTGTATTTCTGGAAAAACAACAAAAAAATTTTACTAACGACGTTTATTTTACTTTCCCATATTAACAAAAAAGGAAGTCTTACAGTCAACCGGGGTTAAATTAATCACAGGGGGCAAAGTGAATCAAAGGTTCGTTCTCAAAATTTTCAGACCATTACCGATCGATCGGTCTGACCGCTTTGTATTCATTAGCTTCGTGTCTGTGCGAGAAACTCTTGATGAATAGTTATTCACATAACCCCGATTTACGGTAAGACTTCCTCTACTTTCTGTTAATATGGCAAAGTAAGATAGACGTCGATTTTTATGTTTTTCTTCCAGAATGGATTTTCACTCCAGTTTTACGTTCTGAAAATATGTTTATCTAAAAACTACTAACGTTACATTCAAAATAATATTGGTAAAATAGTTTTATTCAAGTTATTACTTTGTTTTTCCTGTTATTACTTTGTTTTTCCTCTTTTCCAGAGTCTCAACGTAATCCCACCTTTAAAATTATCTAATAAGTCGATATTTATTTGCGTTCTGATGATGATCGTCGTTACAGAAGTTACAAGTTCGCAGAAGAAAATCATCAATTGTAGGTAAGTACTTTTTTATTTAGTTAGTCCAAACGATTAAACAAGAGATGAAGATATGTGATACTTCGAATTCCACAATGTTTATTGTTTCTAGTGGATATTTAAATATTAGACTATATTATAATATACAGGGTGTTTTTTTATTCACTATATACTTAGTAATAGACATGTTCTTTTAGCAAGATTTTATTTTCTGAAACCTATTATTTCCGGTTATTTCAGAAATAAACTCAACTTTGACTTTCACTTTTTAAATCGGATATTAAACTATTTTTAATCAAAAAAGCTCAGTTAACGAAAAAGTATACAGGGTGATTGGTAATTCGAACTATTCCTTGAAAGGGGTTATACTATAGGTCATTTGCAAGAAACTAAGTCCCATCAACTGGTGGTCGGAAATGAGCCGTAAGGGAGCTACGCCCCTTTAAAGATGACATATTGAATGGGAAACAAAAAAAAAGCATCAATAAAATTTTAATGCTGCAGGGTGATTCTTCACTAAGTAAAAAAGTATTCTTCGCTAAAACACATAAATTTAATAGTATAGGAATAATAGCCTTTTAAAAAGTAACGTTTTTGGTAGCACAAAATGTTACTTCCTTTTAATTGCATTTTTTTGAAAACGGTTGCTCCTACGGTGTAGGTGTATTTTTTACAAAAAAATCCAAAAAAAGTACACATAAAAAAGTTTTGGGCAAAAATGTGTTAAGCCTAATACATTTTTCCATCTAGGGACGCTCTGGATAAATTAAAAAAAAAATTAATATAAACTTATTGTCCTTATTAATACTAGTATACCTGCAAAGGCGTGTCGCTCTAGCTTAAAGGGTACCAGAGTTATTAATTAAAAACATTATTTTTATTACAATTTTAAAGGGCCGTAGCTCCCTAGGGCTCATTTCCGACCATGATGGGGCTTAATTTGTTGCAAATGACCTATACTATAACCCCTTTCAAGAAATAGGTCGAATAACCGATCACCCTGTATAGTATGCCTATAAAAGCAATCACTTACCTAATCTGTTTTCTTTTTGCAGAATAAACGTTTATGCCCCACCCTGTAGAGGTATAGCTGCGAAACGAGACGTTGGCTCACATATAGAGGACTACAGGTATATATTTTGTTAAAATTAATAGTGTTGTCTGTTGCAAAGTCTTTGGCCAGTATTAAACGCACTTTCTCACATAAACAAAATGTTTTATATGTATGAATATATGTATGAATATATGTATGAATAAAATTTATTTTTCTTCAGGCTTCCAAATGAAGAAGTTGACTATTACACCGAATCTGTAAAACCACCAAAATTAGATGTAAGTATAAAAAAAAAACCGCTTTTCCCTAAATTAACTTCTAAATATTAATTATTATTAATATTGGTTAAGGTCATCCTTTTTCTTAGAAATGTTAAGTTAGAAAAGCAAAATATTTACACTAAAATTAATTTACCTTTAATTTTGTATGTAACAGAATAAAACATTTCAGGGTTGCTTTCTTTTTTGGAATTATCCAGACCAGTTTATCACTGTTTCAAAGAAAAAGTGGAAAATTCCAGTTAAAGGTCAAGTTTATACCGGTGGAAAATTACAGAGATTTCCCTTTTAAACCAAAATATACAGACTTACGACAACTAACTTATCTTAATATTAAAATAGTATTTTAATATAGTCTTTCACTAAAAGAACTTGTGGCAAATTTATATGAAATACATCGGTCGGTATCATATTATATTATTATAATCAGTAGCCGGCGTATTTCCAGTTGCAGTCCAGTTTTCAGGTCAATAAGAGTGGCTTTACCTGGAAATAATTCAGGGAGTTTTGATTTTCGGTTTATTAGGTAGCGTTTAAGGCCGCAAATAAAAAACCAATTTTCTGACGTTGAACTCGATTTGGAACTGTTTTTTCTTAACGTGTTTTTCGCAAAAAAACGGATTTTTAAAAAATCTCTTAAACGTTACACTATACGTTTTTAGATTTTTATGTTTTTTTCGAAAAACCAAAATTTTTCTTTATCGTCGATTAGGCATGCCCCTAAGAACATTTTTGGCGAAAATTAAAAAAATCTATCTGACACTTTCTTTTTAATTTACGTAAAAGCATAAAAAAAAACCTTCCTAACCGAGTCATAAAGAAAAATCTAAAATCCTACAGTGTAACGTTTAAGGCGGTGACGTGAACTTATAGCTAAGTCGTACAAAAAATATATGACACAAAAAATGTTGGAGATTTGGTCCTCTTTATTTTAATATCAAAAGTTTTTTGTCCTAGGATGCACCGATCTTGAGAAATTTTAAAAAGTCTGTTTTTTTTGTGAAAAATAAGATAAAAAATGACAGTTCCAAATCGAGTTCAATGTCGCAAAATTATTTATTTGCGGCCTTAAACCCTACCCAATAAACCAAAAATCTAAACTCCCTGAATGATTTCCAGGTAAAGCCTCTTTTATTAACTTGAAGACGAGACTATAACTGGAAATACGCCGGGTATTGATTACAATAATATTGGCCTACACTAGATCTAGATTTTAAGTTAGCATTGCAGGTCTCGCTAGATCCAATGTCCCTATATGCGCCTCCTACTTTGGTAAGAAAGTTTTCCTCGATACAATAATAAACGACGACGCTACGCACCTCCTACTTCAGTACAAAAGTTTCTTAGAAATATACCTATAAAAATCGGACCTTAATAAGACGTTTCGTTTAACGATTTAAAAATAAAATCTATTTTTCTATTTTTCTATTTTCTAAATTTAATTTTATAGACCCTTATATAGGGGAAATCGGGGTTAACTGGGCAGCTTTTTTTCATATCGAGTTTTTGAAAAACCTGTAAACAATTTTTAAATATTTTCTATAGCAAAAGATAGATTATAATAATTATTACTATAGTTAAAACATATTAATACTTCAGACAAATAATATTTATATAAAAAAAGTTATTAACGATAAAGCAGTTAACCCCGCTGGACCAATTAACCCCATAGGCCAGGGTTAACTGGACCACTACTCAGAGTTAACTGGTCCCCTAACAAAAATATATTTTATTGTAATTATTGTGAATAAAAACGATTTAAAATCAAATAAAATTTAATTCTAACATAAAAATAGACAACCGAATATGTTAAATATTAGATATATCTCAGGATTAATTGGTCCGGGGTTAACTGGACATGGCCCAATTAACCCCAAACTAATTAATATTGACATAAGTGATTTTGACCATGTTCAGTTAAACCCGAACCAGTTAACCCTGAGTGACACCACTGAAAGAAATCATAAAATTTTAATACTTAATAATATATTAGAAGGCGGAAATTATTCACAATAATTAACAAAATATTCAGTATATTAGGTAAAATATTAGTCTAGATCCTCCTATTAATAATAAAGTATTAATTAAAAAATAAAAGTTAAGGTAAATACCTACTTTTCATCGAAAAAAATGAACTTTCTTTACTACAACTTACACGTGGGCAACACGGTCCGCCATAATACTTTAAACAATAGTACTAACTAAATATCACTAGAATTTGCACTAATGCGCCAATAGTAATAAACAAACTTGATAAAAACCCTGTTGTTTTATTTTGCAGATTGCTTCAGTAAGAAACCTGCTGACTGAACTCATAAAAAGAAGTATAAGCAAAAATATAGAATACGACATGAACACTGGACAGCTGAACTAAAAAAAATCTATTTTTAATAAATAAGACCGACATTTTAGAAAATTTTGTATTTCTAAAATGAAAGTGTGAAACAGTATTATAACATGCGTGATGCTAGTCATATTATTTATTATAATATTAAAAAAAAATGTATTTATTTGCAATTTGCACAAAGTATTGTAAAATATAAAATAGTTACAAGGAGTCTATTATTTATAAAATATCCCTTTATCTAATTTTAGGTAATTTTTATTTCATATTTATACAATAGTCAAATTCAAAGCTATTTGAACTGACGTGATCACAAAATAGTACCAAAATACTGACGTATTTTGCATAATATGACATCGTCCATTTTATTATGGTAATTTACTATTACAGATCATCCACAACAGTAATTACCATGGTAAAATGGGTGAAATGCAAAAAATTACGGTATTTAGGTATTATTCACTTCTAATAGCTGTGTTTGACTATAGTACAATATTTATATATACTATATACATGCATACATAAAAAACTATAAAAAATATTTTTTATTAAATTTAAAATATATAAAATTATCAACAGTAATATCACAAGAGGTAATGAAATTTTCGATAATTTTATTATGATCCCATAAAATAATTTTGAGACCGAAGGTCGAGAGCTTTTAACGAAAAATAAACGAAAAAAAAATACTTTAGAGCAAAATTATTTAATGAGGGCATAATAAAATTTTCTGAAAATTTCACTGCCTCAAATGGTATTTGACTTGACTATTTTACAAACCATCTAGCAAGAAAATGCATTTTTTAAACAAATGTTTATTACATGCAATTTTGTGTTAAGTTATTTAGTTTTCGTATCAAGCCAATGTTTTTAAATTTTTAAAAAGCGCGCGCTAAAAACAATTGCTATAAATTCTCACGCAAACGAAAGAGCTTCTGTCCAAAGTTGATTTGTGGTTTTCAAGATAAATTACTGTTAAAATTTAATATTTAATGTGAAAAGTGATAAAATAAGATTATTAATTGTTTGCATTAGCTAAGAAAAATGGAAAAGTATGGATTTACACTTGTCAAATTCTTAGTGGAAAGTATTTTTTCCTAAATTAACTTGGCCTTTATATTTTTCAAAATTGATCAAGTCCGTGATTTTGATAATTTCACACGTTAAATTATCAGTGTAATTCGAATCTGATTGGTTGAAAGTGAAAAAATAAAGGGATTTGATTGGTCTTTTATAAGTTTGTAAAATAGTCAACATAATATGTTGATAATACATATTTGTACATATATAATTTAACATAAATTCGAGACTGTAGTCATTAAAATTATAATTATTAATAATTATAAAATAATAATATTTTTTAAATTAATAAAATTTATAGTTATTAATAATTAATTAAAATTTTAATTATTAATAATTAATTAAAATAATTAATAAATTAAATATATATTAATTATATAACTAGCAAAATATTTTAGAAATTTTCGAAGAAAAATACAGCTAAAAAGAATCTTAGACCCCGACAACTTAACACGTTCGCTGCTGTTACTCACACGAGTACCTCTCTGCAGTGACGGCGGAATACTAAGCTTTAAAAGCCGATGAAACACACGCTGATACACCGGCACCGCGCGCATAACGTCGATACATCGGCAGCGAACGTGTTAAATAAGCCTTTCATTACTGTCTGATTTTTTCCAATTGTCACCTGAAAAGAATGCGAGGAATGCAAAGTCGCCTATAGAACACAAACACAATCTTTTGAATACCATCTTCCCTCGCCTCATTCCCCGGATGCCAGTTAGAAAAATTTTAACAGTATGTAACTATATTGTGCCGTGTTTGGTTATTACAGTTTTCATTCATATTTCATCTCTTTTGGAAAGTAAGATCAAAATATTAAATAATCATATTTAATTTTGCCTGGGATTCACAAAATTTAAGTTCAAAATACAGCCTGTTCCAGAACTCGCGTACCGAAATTTGAGGGTATATTAAAAACCCTCTGGAAAATATAAAAAAAAATTTCAAAAAAAAATCCATCTTCGTTCAATAAAAATAAGAACGCTTTAAGTGGACCAATACTGTTGCTGATTATAAATTACCATTAAAGGTTGAATTTGTAGCTATGGAAGCAAATTTAATTATTGCAGGTACATATTCTGTAGGTTGACATGGCGATTAATGTGACATAAATATTTATTAATGTCATAAAAAAATATCAAAACTTTCATGATGTTTACTTCACAAGAGTATTGCGAAATGCTAATTTTATATGGCGAGTGTGGCCGGAGTGCTTTAGCTACATCTGTAGAATATTCTATTCGTTTTCCCAATAGAGAACATCCTAGCAGAAATGTTATTTTAAGATTGGTGCAAAGGGCAAGAAATTCTGGAAATTTAACTCCAAACAAAAAAGAGATTGGAGGCGCTCCGCGAACTGCAAGAACTGTTGATAATGAAGAAGCTGTCATTCAGGCTTTTGAAGAAGAACCTGAAACAAGCCTTAGTATCGTGGCTAGAAATCTTGATATGTCTAAGACCTCTGTTCAACGAATTCTAAAAGATGAAAAAATGCATCCCTTTCATTACACTCGAGTACAATGCTTGACA